>JAVSCE010006417.1:0-48642 GCA_032199065.1 Smutsia gigantea
AACATTTTGGGGATGTTTTAATATTGACAATCACTATTTCAAAAGAGAAATTATCCTTCTTATAAATTCAGAAGAGGCATTCAAGTGTTGTGAATTTCTTGTGGAGTATGTGTAGGGGAAAACAAAAGTGGTTAGCCTTTATGCAATGGAAAAATTTTCCTTTAAGGTAGTTTGTGGTTTCTACATCAGCATTAAATCCAAATAGAGACTCACAAATTCACCTTATATACTAAGTAACTCTAGTTTGTTATATTAAAAGTTAACTATAAAATGTACCTTCAAATGATGAGGTCTTTGGATCCTAATTGCAAACTGTACATCCTTCAATTCGTTTACGCTACAGAAGCTATTCAAGCATAAACCACAGATGGCAGTAGTAGCATATTTTTCCATTTTCTGGATGGATTCTTCCCTTTAGGTTGGTGTCATTTCTATGGGCAGGGTTGATAAGTCAGCTGGCAAGTGTAGTGTTTCCGAAACCAATTCTCTAGGCAGCAACATGTAATGTATTCCGGAAACAAATACGGGCATTTGATTTGAACATGTACTCTGTGGGTGGTTTGGAGCAGAATAGTGACTTTGTCAAAGTGAGAAATTATAAAAAGATTTTTGAAAATAATGATAGAAGGAATCGTGTAATAAGCTTTAGCAAATTGAAACTGTAGTGGTATTAGCAAAAGATGTATCAAACATAGATATTTGAACAACTCATTTCATTGGAAATAATTTATAAATAATTTTAAGATATAATTTTGAGAGAAAAATGCATAACTAAATATCTCAAGTGGGAGTAGATGGCCTCAGCCTTTTAATTTCCAACTTCTTATGTTTTACAGTATCATGGAATTTTAGGTCTGTCTATAAAAGCATTTCAGAGGTCTGTAAGTGGGTTCCGATTGTTTTTCCAGTACATCATTGTATTGTCAAAATTTCTGTGTTAATTTTTACCTCTGAAAACATTAATCGAAAAAGGACATAATTGATAAAAACAGATTTTTAAACTTCCTGCAGTACTTCCCTTTGTGTAGGAAACAGAGGTATAATTGCATAGTTCAAGACTTGGGAAACATTTTAGTAACAAATCTGTGCCAAAATGAAGGACAGACTGAATCAGTGATGGGAACTACCCTTCACCTGTATCTAGTTTTCATTTTAAAAATTAATTTTAATTCATGACATTCATTTCAATCCGGAAGCTTTGTTACCTTGGAAGGATTAAAAATTCAGTCTTGACTATTTTTGTTAATTCATTGTGCGCTACTGGATCAGAAGCAATTCTTTTTATTGCAATTCACTCTAATTTATGAAATTTAGTTTTTCTCAAAAAAAATAGGACATGACACTGTGTTGAAGCCTTGTACGGTTTTTATTCTGCTTCCTTATTTCTTTTTAAAATTGATAAATGATTAATGAATAGTATTCAGTTGGATTATATTATTTTCTGTCATTCATCATTACTGGATTGTTTCAGATTTAATCTCTGTCCACTTAGTTCTTAAATTTGTTACTTACTATATTATCTAAACAGTGTTTTTTAAAGTATTGTCCACAAACCACTGGGGGTCCCTAGGACTCTTTCAGGAGGTTCTTGAAGTCAAAACTATTTTTATAATAATACTGACATTATTTGCTTTTTTCACCATGTTGACATTTACACTGGTGTTGCAAAAACAATGGTAGGTAAAAACTGTTGGCACCTTAGCAGAAATCAAGACACCAAACTGTAGTAGTACATTCATTGTATCTTCACCTCCGTGCTTTTTGTATTTAAAAAAAAAAAAGCCATTTCACTTAAGAATGTTCCAGGTGAAGTAGTAAAAATTATTAATTTTATTAAATCTTGATTCTTGGGTACACGTTTTTTTATGTTCTATGTGAGGAAATGGCAAGTAGGCAAGTATACAGTATTTCTGCTATATAGCAAAACAAAATAGTTGTTTTCAAGAAAAGTGCTTGTGCAATTAGGTTGTGAGCTGAAGTAGTAACTGCTTTTTTTCATGAAACGCCATTTTTGCTTGAAAGAACAATCAACAAACGGGTTTATTCAGACTTGGGTATTTGAAGGCCGTTTTTTGGAAAATGAGAAGCTAGCTTGTTACTCCATGGACAGTATTTGTGGCTGGTGAGTAAAATTTGAGCTTTCAAGCAACAATTAGAATTTTGGAAAACTTGTACCTGCCACTTGGAACTTCCCCAATACTTAAAGCCTTTTCTGATGAGCTCAATGGTGATGTTATTAACAAATAGGATTTTTTATATTGTGTAATGAAATGTGCCAACATTTTGAAGATCATGTTTCAGTGGGGCGTTTTCCAAATCACTGATGTATGTGTATTTATTACAAAATCCTGCGTAGGTAAAAGATCAGTTCAAAATGTCAGGTAGGGTTTTAATGTAACAGTATATAAAATTCATTGATGTGGTTAAGATTTCACACTGAACTAAACTTTGAAAGCACTAACTCTGAGTTTTGGTGTATTATCAAAGAAAAATATCCATATTACTTTAATGAGCAAATACTTCTTCCTTTTCCAATTATAAATCAGTGAGACCAGATGTTTTGCCTGTACTTCAAAACAATACATGATGACATACTGAATGTGGAAGCGTATGGGGGATCTAACTGCCAGAATTAAGCCATATTATAATACAGTGCAACTCTTCTCACCAACTTCTTTTATTTTGTTGGAAAACAGTTACTTTTCATAAAGATGTTATTTATATCAACATGTAATGGGTTTATTGTTACTTTTAAATGAATAGATATTTAAAATTTTTCAGTTTTATTTTCTAGTGTGGTAAAAATCAGTAGGTATAACTCATAAACATTAGCTCTTTTGGGTCTTTGGTAATTTTTAAGAGCATAAAATGGGTCCTAAGACCACTCAGACCAAAGGAACCAACTTGGTGTGTAAGAAAATGGTGACTCCCAGATACTATTATTATCACTTAATTGCTTTGGGTTTTCTTTCCTTTTTTTTTTTAAATCTTGTAAAGGGGTTATGGAGGGGAAAATGATTAAAAATGAGTTTATATTATTTTAGATTTTCTTTGCTTAAGACTAAATGAAGTGCGTCATAGATCACCCTCACTGAGTTCTCTGATAAGGCTTTTGTTATCTGCTACATGAAATCTGTTGCTTAACTGTTAATTATCTTGTGGCAGAGATTTTCCAATAGAACCTGTTTACTCACCAAAGGTAGATTTATAACTGTGGAAATAAATGGGACAGCACAAAAATACTTTCTTAATAAGAATCGTTATAAAAATAATGAAATACTTTTTAAAGCCTCCATCAAGAATTGTTTGTTTGGGTAAACATGTTTGGCCTTCACTGAGTCTTCTAAAGTTGTGATATTGGCAATGTTGTTTTTAGATTACTTTGTCTTTTAACCTGGTTTTCACTGAGGGAGGTGGTAACAAAGTCTGTATGGGAGTAGCATCTCCTTTTCTGCTCTAAGAATACCCTTTCCTAGTGTGAGTTACATTTTAGTGTAGGTCAATTACTGTGTTGTTAAAGAGTTAGGGATTTTCTCCTTATGGTAGTTGATACAACTCATTCTTAGTGACCTTGCTGTCAGAAGAAATAGCACATAATGTGAATAATAAAAAAGGAGTAACTGGATCAGAATTTAAGATGAAGCTTCTTGGGTGATGAAAGATCGGTGAGATATTTGGGCTTCCTTCCTGAGAGCTTGGTGTTCTTGGAATTTCATGTAATGTACCTTTTAAAGCGTTTTTTGTGTTCTGTGGGGGTTGCACCTTAGGCATAAGAAGATACAAGCCTTTCCTTTTTGGGCTTCCTTCCTGAGAGCTTGATGTTCTTGGAATTTCATGTAATGTACCTTTTAAAGCATTTTTGTGTTCTGTGGGGGTTGCACCTTAGGCATAAGAAGATACAAGCCTTTCCTTTTTCATTTTAATGCTTGGATTTTATTTCAAGTTTCAAATGAAATTTTTAATTCATTTGAGTTAAATGATGAATTGAGTTAAATCATTTTTATTACTAAACTTAGTAACAGGCAGATTTGTTTTTCTCTTCCATGTTCTTGCTGTACATTGGAAATTAACCTGTCAGAAAACTTCCTCTGTAGCCTTACAGTCCTTCCTCCAAAATGCCTTTTTAGCAGGATAATAAACCACCTGGAGGGAACCCCCCACTGGTATCTATTTAGAGGGCTTTGTTTTTTGGAAGTGGTAGTGGTAGTCTTAGCCAGGGAGGAAGAATTTTGGTTAGATGGTGTGAGAGGGAAAGAGTAGGGATTCTGGGGTGTGGCAGAACAAAGATCACAGCTCTGTGACTTTGTCACTTGACTTCTCTAAACTTTGGTGTTCTCATTTAATAATAATAGCTAACATTTATATAGAGTTTATTACATAGTATTCTAAGCATCTTACATACATTAACTCACTTTATTCTCATAACGTATGAGGTGGGTGTTCTACTATCACCTCCATTTTCATATGTGGAAAGTGAAGCCTGCAGAGGTTAAGCTCCAGATTTCATAGTTTCTAACAGCATTAATAATTTGTTTTTCTAGATTTAATCTCTCCTCCCCCATCTCCACCCCCAACACTATAACATTTGTGAAATTGACTGTAGGGTTATTAGGATTAGTGACAAGGTCTGTAAAGTGCTAAGCATAATGTCTGCCCCAAAGCAGACAGTTGTGAATCCAGGTCATTTCTAGTTGTTGAAGAGGAACAGAACTTAACTCCCTATAGATAAGAGAGTCACAAAGATCCACTCTTAGAATTGCAAGTAACTTTTTTCTTTCTTATATTGACTTTAATAAGCCAACCAGAAAACAGTTGACCAAACTTTGCAGAATCAGGGGCAATTCTTGATGAACCTAAGGGGATGCTAAGGAAAGAAGGAATTTTAAGTTATTCAAAGCAGGGATACCTTTCTTGTATCAGTATCCTCCCATTCTAAACCCAAGGAATTGGTGTTTCATGAATGTTGAATGAATGAATGAAAGAATGATCAGGTCAGGAATCCGAGTCTTTTTGCTTATGAGAGTCCTTTGAATCTGAGTTCTTTGCTGGTAGTCAGAGAATGTCTACAAAATATAAGAGAATATGCTTTTCAGTCACTTGAGAAAATTGGGGTCATTGTCTAAATCAAGCAGTGTGTTGGAGCTAAATCCAAGATTTGCTGGGCCCTGGCACCAGAAAGTAGTTTCTGTTTGGAAGTTTGGCTCTCCTTGTAGCTGAAGTGACTAGATACACCAGATTAAGATGAGATGGCCAATAAACTCCTGGCTGTTTGCTTGACTGCTTTGGGGAATGCAGTTTAGGAAAAGATGGCCTTTGTCCCTTCTACCTTTTTATTTCTGGCACACAAAAGCTGGCTGTATGAAAGAGAGGAGAACCAATCTAAGAAGGTTGATGTGATTCTTTGAAAATGGAAATATAAGAGCCAGTTGAACAAGGCTTGTAAAATAAAGTAATTTCCTAGCCAAGGGAGAGATGAGAAAGATGTGGCAATGTGGATTAACAGATTATGAGAGCAATGTAGTTTGATAAGGAAAGGACTTGAGAAAGGAGGCCAACCAACCACATTATTTGAGGAGATGTGAGGCCTAGGAAGTAGTTGGTGGACCTGGGTTTTGCTTGGATTCTGATTCTAGCTGTTACAAAGGCATGTCTCTATGGGCCTATAAAATGAAAATCGAAATTAAATAATACTTGAAGGGATTTTCCAGCTTTATGATGGAATTGGGTAAATCAGAAAATTGCAGTTTAGGAAAGCCCTGCCTAAAGCAAATAGCTGTGGTACTCAGCCCAAATTCTCTGGGATGATTTTGATTTGAGATACTGTTCAGTCATCCCTGAAACAACATTTACACTTACTGTACTTCCCCATTTGGATTTTAGAACACCTGGCTGCTTTAAAGTCTGTAGGACCACATAATTTACATGTAAAATTTTATTCTCTGAAACATTTATAGAAATGTTTACAGTTCTATGTTATAATTCATAATGTAAACTTGAAATTAGATAGTAAAGGTTTTTTTTTTTCTTTTTAACATGATCACTTCTTTTCCTATTTAAAACCCTTCCATGCCACACTTTCTCTTTTGTAAGTACAGTTTCATTCACTATAGTTAATTTCAGAATTTTCTCCAGATCTTGTTAAGGGGTTTTTATCTGCAAAACTCATTCAGCATTGAGAAGAGCCCAGTCTTTTTAAGATTAAAAGCACTGCATTTGAGAAGGTGAATTCATTAAGGAAAATTGGGTAACCACCTTAAATGCTGTTGGTCTGTAAGAAGGGGAACCCAGCAGGAAAGGGACAGCAGTGTGGGGGGGAGGGGCAAGATGGGGGGTGAGCAAGGGAGCTGCAATTGAAATATTCATCAATCATTTTACTGGCACCAGGAAACCAATCAGCCTTTTAGTGGAGAGAACTTAATCAATCACCTAATGTGAGAAATTACAATTGCTTTCCCACAAAAAAATATTCCCTTGCTGACAGATCAAATCTGAAAGATAATTGGGCTGGCCAGAATCCCGAGCTAACTGATGGCAAGCAGTTACTTAAGGTACTTCTGTGATGAAGAACTGCATTTGGCATTTGAAGATAAAATTTACTATCTGCTTGCTTTGAGGCTTTTCAAAATATTTCAAAGTAAGTTCGCTTTTCATACAGTGTGACTATTAGTAAAAAAAACAATTACTGAGCATTGGTTAGTACAAAGTGTGTGAAATACTTGCAAGGAGCATAAATATGGCTACTAGCTGGAGAATATCCCATGTTTCCAATGCCTTGTTTGGAAAGCAACTTTAGAGCATTGTTTAAAGGACACATCCTGGGGAACACAGTTGGAAGTGCTTGCATATAAATAAAAGTAGGTTGGGATTTAGTATCTTGTATTTAGATTTTAAGTGATCTCTGAGCTCAGCACTTGAACTGCCTGTGGTCCTTAGGTCCTTAGGTGTGAGTTGTTTAGACTTCTGTTTTTAAAATTAAAAATGTATGATCACTGTAGAAAATGTGGAAAATGAAGGGAAAATTACCTATAATTTTGCCTCCAAGTAACTTTCATCAACATTCTCTTACATTTTCTTCAAATCCTTGTTTTTTGCTTGTTGTGATCATAAAGTATATACCATTATTTTATTGAAGTATAGTTGATTACAATATTATATGGGTAAGTATATACCATTATTAATTAAAAATTAGAAAGTTTTTATGTTAGACTTTACTCAACATGAATTTACTTAAAACTTTTAATAGCTATGACAGCCCAATTTTTGTCATTGTTGAACATTTTAATTGTTTTTAGTTTCCCACTGTTAAAATAATACTGCCCAGACCGCCTTGTGCTTTCTTTTACTTTAGCTTATTTTGCAAGGATAGATTTTTAAAGGTATGTATCTATCTCAGTGTACCTTTGCCAACAACTAGATTAATCTGCACTGAGATATCTTGGATATTAACAGTTAGGGCTGTCAGCAGTATTTTTTTTTTAATGCTGGTTCTTGAGATAGAATTGAAACACTGTGGTAGGCTATTTGTTCTCAATTTTTTGAGAGATAAAGTCATTCCCGATGCCTTTGTCTCCTGAGTCTTTTAGATTTCTGGCACCAGGCACATTGCCTTTCAGCCTCACCCCAGTACCAGCAGCCTGGTCAGAGCAGTGCTTAGGCACCTTTCTGAGGCTGCCCTCTTTCTCTTAAAGATTATGAGGGAGTAAGTGGCAAAGACACATTTGGAACCTTCTCTGGTTGTCTCTAAAAATCTTGGGAGGATGGATTGGTGTGTATTTTTATGTGTGAATGTTTGTGTGCCTGTGTCTGCTAATACAACTGTATCACCTTCAAGGTTTTGAATGGTCCTGAAATTTATAGTAGAATTTGATTAGAAATTGACTACATGGAAAGAGAAGTTAAGCTTGCATTCCTTTAGAAATCTGCCTAATCTGCATGTGTTCCTCAGTAGCTGACTTCTATCCTGATCCTGCCCATTTTTGATAGTGAAAAGGCCTAAATAAATCGTATGTTAATTTGAAAGGCATTCATGATTTTTAACAGGGCTAGTTTCAGAATAGAAATAGAAACATTTTGAAAGTGTGGCTGTCTGCAAATTGTGTATTAAACCATGAACCATATTTGCTGGAATTAAAATTAAGTCTTCTAGTAACTTATATTAAAGTTTATGTTGATTAAGCGTAAAT
Organism: Smutsia gigantea; assembly: GCA_032199065.1. Taxonomy (NCBI): domain Eukaryota; kingdom Metazoa; phylum Chordata; class Mammalia; order Pholidota; family Manidae; genus Smutsia; species Smutsia gigantea. The sequence continues at coordinate 8,184 of JAVSCE010006417.1, forward strand.
AAATGTTTGAAGATCATTTGTTTTGCTTCTTTGTGCTTACCACTGGTGGTCAGTGAGCTTGCAATTTGCCATGACTTAGTTTTTTATAATGCTTTTTAATAAGAAAGTGAATAAGCCAGCTGCTCTTTTCCCTCAACTATACCGATTGCAGACCTTCTCAAATCCTGGTTAGTAATTAAAAGCCTTGAGATGACCTTGAATCTAACTGAACTACAGAAGCTGTCTGGAGTTAGGTTTACAGCTTTTGTTAATTTCAAAAGAGGTTAGGAAGAATTGCATTCTGTTTGCTAGAACATTAAGGGTAGCCTTGGGTGTATATGGAAGACGAGAAATAATAAGAGTCACTATTAAAGTGCAAAAGAGAGGCCTGGAATGGACAAAAAAAAGTTTGTTATCTCTTCATTGGGCATAAAAAATATGTGCTTGGAAAGGTTTTTAGGGTAGAGTGGCATTTTTCAAAGTGTCAGTTTGCAATATTCACATTTGCTAAAAAGATCTTCTCCATCTTAAAGAGATTTTTGAACCCATTGAGAGTCAGAACAACTGTTTAATGCTTTTTAAAAGTAGCAGCTTAGTTCTTAAAATACTTCACAAGAGTGGGAACTTTGTTAGTAAAATTTCTGATTATATTCAGGTAGTGTAAAAATAAAAATATTAATATTTTTAAATGCTTTATTTATGTCATAAGATTTATGAATAGAGACTTTTTCTGCTTATCAAAAAGGGCAGAATATGTTTTCAGTTGTTTAGAGAGCCTTGAACTATCTTATTGATAGAAGGAAATTTGAAATTGTTGTTTTAAGAAAAGTCAAGTTTTGTGTGTCAGTAGGTGAAATAAGACATGTCACTTAGCATCATAAATGTGATAAATACCTGAAGAGCTCAGCTTGTCAGACGAATAGGTTGAGCAGGCACTAATGTCTAATACAGATCTCGAAGATTTTAGGAGTATTTTAGTTTTTACATTTATTGAGACTAGGCTACACTTTGATCAAAATAATTGACCATAAAACTGTATACCTCTGTGTGTGTGTGTGACAGGAAAACAGAAACTGAGAGAAACAAAGATCTTAAGGAAGGGAAATAGTTGTAATATACAGAGTAGGGATTACCAGTTTGGGATCCCTAAAGATGGTAGTGGGGATTCTCAAACAATTTCAGTTTTGCACAATTTGACCTGAAAACCTATGAGTGATAAGGTTGTCCAGGCTAAGTAGAATAATACAATCTGTAAATTTTGACATTTGCCTGAAATTACTCCAATTTAGTCTGGCAACAGTGCCACTCAGCCTCTGAATAGCAGATTGGAATTTTTGCAGAAAAGGATAGTGTAAATAGTGGAGAATGGTACACAAACTGCTTGGTGGGGGTGGCAATTAAAAATCATTTCAGTGAACTGTTTTTATGATGTAGTGATAGGTAGGTGTTAGAGCATGACCTTTAGAGTTCTACCTGGGTTTAAATCCTGTCTCTCCTACTTGTGTCATTTTTTTAGGGGAAGAATCATTGTCCTTAAAAGATGTAAAATCACTGCGTAGAGAATACTGGAGAATGAAATGATGTGTGAAAAACCTAGAGTGTGTTTGTTTTACTTTAGGAAAGTTATTTAACATGTCTCAATTTCCTTATCTGTAAGTAAGGTTAATACCACCTACTAAATAGGCAGTAAGCAAACCAGTTCACCAAAATATACATCACTGAAAATAGTTTGCCAAATGTCCAATTTGTCCAATATCCAACTCAACAAAAATCACTTTACTGAAACTAATTGGTAGAATTTACAGAATTTGTCACTTTCTCCTAAATTGATACCCTGCCATTTCCTTCTTTTTCTTCTCCTTTTCCTGTACCCCATCTCTTCCCTATCACTTGCAGCCCAGGCTGTATCTTTCCACCAGCAGAGGTCCCCTCTCTGCCCTAGTCTTTTCAGCTGTAGCAGTAGAGACCTGGGGTGGAATCAAATTTAGCATTCTTGAAAATGCTATCCCGTCTGTCTTAAGTTGGTAGAAATCTTTAAAAGCTAATTAAACTGACCCATCCACACAAATTGGTATAAACTTCTAAATAATTAAAACAAATTTCTGGTAAATTTAGAGAATTGACTGTTTGGAGATTTGGTCATTTGATGAATTGACTTAAAACCACCTCAAAGGTATGTTTGGAGAAATTAGGCAATATACGTAAAATAAAGTGCCCATTACTACACAATGGTTGGACTGTAGTAAGTACTCAGTTGATGGTCCTTTTCTTGAAGCATTCCTGCTCAGGGAACTGGAACTGTTCCCCTACCCCCCACCCCTCAGATTTCCTCACCTGTGGGCTCTAGTTGGACAATAGCAAATGATGAAGTGACCAGGGTGGTTTATGGACCACCTAGTGACTTCCTCTCTCATTACAGCATTGTTCAGTTTGCCCAAATGGAATACCTTCTTTTAGCTTGGACATCTGTTATAAAATGGCCCTGCCTTCTTTGGTACCCTCTGGGATCTGACTTCTCTGTGATTTAAGGTGTGTACCACTGTTCTGAGGCACTTTATTCTCTGTCACTTGTAACTAGAATTATGAGTCTTAGGGGAGAGTAAACTACAGCTTTATCAGGGTTAAAAGCAAGGCTTGGTCCCTAGAGGTTCTTGGTGGGAAGTCACAAGCAAAGCACATGCTCTTGTCTCTAATACACAGGAAGCTTGGCTTCCCACCCCCCCGACCTCCACCATCCACCCAAACCTCTCTGGAGGTCTCTAAAAGGGCTTTCTGGTAGTATCCTTAAAAAGGAAAGTGAAGAAACGGTTGTTGAATGATCAGTGTGTGCCAGGCGCTGTACTGAACTATCTAATGTAATCTTTTCCACAGCTTTTCTTTGATAGGTGGTGCCATTCCCATGTTACAGATGAGTTAACTGAGGCTTAGAGTTGAAAATAACTTACCACTGCTTACACCACTACTTCACTAAACCAGTATTTTCCAAACTTTAGTCTTTCCTGTATCATTATCATGATTTTGTCATTTCCTAATATGCTGTTCATATAATACTTTAAGTATTGAATAGTTAATACTTTGGCACCCAAAATTTATTTTAAAAGGAAGTTTTGCCATCCTAAATGAAAAATTATTTGCCATAAACAGAAGGTAACAGTAAAAATAAATTTAATGAAAATAACGTGTTAAATTCTAGCTAAGATGTCTGCCCAAGTCTTTCTGATCAGACCTTTTAAAAAGGAGATTAGCACATGTCAGAGAGGCAGTACACAAACTAGCACCAAACTGAGGTTTATCTCCTGATGTGATTAGAAGGACTGAAGGAGAATTAACAAGGTAATGATTTTGGAATGTTTAAAATACTTTCTCTTTGTACCACTTAAAATCTTCCAGTGGTCCCCTCCCTTTGGGAAATAACTGACATGGGTGATGGTGCGCTTATTTTCTATGTGAGTAAACTGAGGGGAGGAAACTTGTTCAGAGGTGAACCGTTAGTTCCATAGACCTTATTCTGGCACTCCACCCTCCTTCCTTTTCCTTCTCTTATTCCTCCCCTCTTATCATGCTTCTTGCCCCCTCTCTCTCCACTTTTCCTCTTTTCTTCCCCATCCTCTAGAATTCAGATGATTCCAGGTAGTGTAGAAAAGGAGATTTTAGATGTATTTTTCCAATGTCTTTTTAAAAAAAGTTTAACTGCTGTGAGATAGGATTTCATCTTAGGGAACTCGGGTCTTTCTCCAAACATTGCATTTCTTGGTGCTTACTGAATTCTAGAAGCTGACTGTAAAAGATACAGAAATTTTGTAGGTATTTATACTCCTTCATAAAGTATTTGTTGTAATAACTTTAAAGACATCATAAACCTTTCTTGACTCCTTATTAGATAATGTTGGAAAAGTGAGTTTGAAAAAAGATACTGCTGGCAGTTTTGAAACATGTTATCTCATGTGCAATAAAAGGCAGTTTCTTTGATTTTATTGTCATTTGTAGTTTTGTAATTTACATTTACAATAATTATAAATCTGACATTGTATAATGTTCCAGTGGAGACAAGAGGTACTTGATATAACTTTATCATAACTGGAGCCTAAACTGTAGTTTGAGTTTTTTTAATTCCATTATTTTTTTAAAGATTGTATGTTTTAATTTGATTTTTATGTTTCTTTAAAACTTCTTGAATAAGAAAAAAGATTTTTCTGTGTCTTTTTCTCATTTAATTTTGTATTGTGTCCATTGCTTCTTAAAACACAAAAGGAAGAGTTCTGTAACTTTACTGTTTAAAAAGTTTGTTTCACTAGGTATTAGACAAAAAGATACAATTTAAATTATTTTAAATAGCATCTTTAAAATTCTTCATAGAAAACTTTTGAACTTGGAAAGAAATTATGAGGAATTTTCTTAGAAATCACAATTATGATAACATGCAGACCTAAAGATAGAAGAATTCTCATTGAGGGAATTTACTTTGTGAATTGACTTTCCTATGTCTACTTCATTGTACCTTATCTATGCTAGGCATATCTTTGAATATTTACTGTGGATTCTTGATAGGTCATCTTGTGAAATCTATTCCTAATAGGTTTCTAATCCCAGAGGCCAGAATGGTGGAGTGTATGGTGGGCCAAACTTGTTTTAATTGATAGCTTAATGAAATTTGTCTAATACTTGGCATAAACCAAAATATATAACTCACTGCTCTATGTCACTTTGAACCCTGGGTTTTAACCTTAGGGCTTAGCTCAGAGTAATTTGTCAGCATACTTTGGTATGAAGTAATGGAGACTTCACACCAAGAGTTTGAAATTGTATTATCAAGTTCATATGTACTGTATTTAGAATTTTACCCCATAAGTTGTAAATCACAAAAAGTTAAATATCTCTCTTGCCTAGAACATACATTTAATTGTTTGCATTCTTCCTGTCAAAAAGAAAGTTTTTGTCTTAAACTGATTTTTTAGTTGAATTGTGATTTAGCAACTCCGTTTATGTGCAAAATTAGCCTAATTAGTACTTGGTTTGTGACCATTGTCTTTCTCTGGAAATTTTGTCATTAAGGGTTTGCCTTTTCTTTTTTCTTAATTGGAAATTTAATGTGTGCTCACTGTGCTAATTGCATGCAGAAATCTTATAAGGAGAGTAACACTGTTGTCATTTTGCAGGTGAGAGAACTGAGGGCAGTTATGTGACTTGGCCCAGTAAATGGGAGAGATGGTCTGTCTGATTCCAGGACTCACACTCAGCACCAGCTTCTGATAGAGAAAGATCCTAAGGGCATTTTGTACTTGAGGGGTTTACTATTTAGAAGACATTGCTTTAATGGCAGATGCAAAAATTGAAACCAAATTTCAGAGTCAGAGTAATGCCCCCTCCATTTTTAGGCATGGTGACAGGTGTATGCTTTGAAAATTGCTTGTTTAAAATTCTTAACTTTTTTTCTTAAATGGTCATGATTTTTTTTTTTAAGAAATCTTTGTGTTTCCATGGAAAAGAGCAAAGTCCAAAGCCAATTTGTGCCGTCGGAGAGGATGCTTTTGTGAGGTTTAGATTCTTGCCAACGTATTTCACATAGAGCTGAAATGAATACTAAGATGCTGGCCCTAGGCTTGTGATACAGAAGCAGATCTCTCCTATATAGAGAGGGAGGGAATTCATACTTAATGCTTTTTAGGAAATAAAGCCAAATAGCATTAGGCTACTTAAGTACTTTTTGGAACAAGATAAAAAGTGAGTATCACAAATTAAAAACATGAAGATGACAACGTGGTAGGGACTGTAGTAACCAATGTATCTACACAGCTGCACTTTCCAGGTCATCTTGTATTTCAGTCTGCCTTGTTGACCTTACAAATACACTCCTCTCATTTGACATCATTAGCCAATATTTACTTCTGAAAATCATGGTCACTGACTTATCAGGAATATGAGGCATATTCAGCGACAGGATTGCTAATGTTAGATCCAAACAGCTGTATATCAAATAGTGGTGTCTTACTCTGAAATCCTGACATTCTTGTATTTCACATAGTTTGATGATATAGGGAATTAAAAATGCTTCTGTAACATTATGCTCGTGCTAATGCTAATGCATGATGATGTTATTAGAGGAACTTTACCTCTAAGCTGATAGAATTTATCACATGTCAGAAACTATAAGGAAGCATGTATTATACTTGGAATATGTATACTATTTATTCATACAGTAGAGTATGAATTTAGTGGGCAGGGTAGACTAGTATCTGAGGCTCTTAAATATACCCCAATCATTTACTTCATTGGTCTGGTGATCCAAGATCTGAGTGGTTGACCCAGAGGTCAATTTTCTCATGAATGTTGTAGCCTCATCAGGAAGCTAACATCTCAATAATAGCACTAAGTGATGACTTAATAAAAGGTCTTATTTCCTGTGCATGCACAGAGTGGAAGGTTTCCGTACAGCTGCTGCAAAAGTGGTTTACATTTTTTAAATCAAGAAGTCTGTTTTCCAAGTATTCTTTTATTTGTGGTTTCGGAGGTGAAGATCAGAACGACTTTACCAACTACGGTAATAATGGCTAACCCTTATTGAACATTTACTATGTGCCAGGTACTCTCTTGAGTGCTTTAAAGTTTTTAAAATTTAATTTAATCCTCTCAACAACTGTATGATGTGACAGTACTATTGTTCCCATTTTTAAATTAGGGAAATGACAAAGCCTTTAAGACTGATGAGTGTTTAAATCACAAAGAGATTCTACAGATGTCTTCCCTTTACACAATTTCTCCCTTCTTTAAAATGGAGGCTGGGTGGGTGGAAGAGATTAGGGATGATTTATAAGGCCCCTTACAGTTAAACAAAAAAAAAGCCTAAGACTCTTGGTAACCCCTTAAGGGCTTCTCAAGTGTTAACATTATATGATTTGTACCCACCTAATACACGCAACTAACTTTTGATAAACTATTAGACTTTAGAGCTGAAAGGAATACTCAGAAAATAGGCCAGACCTTCTTTTACTGAAGAGAAAATGGAGCACAGAGGAAATAGATTTTTCAACATTACACAAATGTCTTTTTAGTACCAGAGCAAGGCTAGTATTCAGGTGTCTTGCCTCCCTATGTGTATCACTTTATTGATGTCTCAATATTAGGAAATGGCTTTACCCTCAAAGTTGGTATAGACATTTTTATCTCTAGAGTTTGGAAATAGGAATTTATGTATGACCCTTTTCAAGCTTCAGGATGTGTCAGGGAAATAAAGGTTGCAAAAGGTAGCTTCTTAAATGTTTATTTCTGTAACTTAAGGCCATGAGTGTCATGCTAAAGAGTTGAAAATGGGGAGCCAACAGAGGACTTCTGAGTGGATTAGGAAATCTAAGTTCTAGGAAGTGAGAAAGGAAAGGTAGCAGGGAGAACAGTTATAATGGTTAGGATTCTAAGATGGTGAGAAGAATTGAACTAAGTCTGTAGAGATTTGAAAAAGAATAAAAATGCCCTGGTGACCAATTAGATTGATTGGAGTGGAGATTTTGGGGGAGGATGGCAAAGTGAGAGGCTAGGAAGAGTCTTTGGGGATCTCTGGCTTAGGAGGTCAGAGTTGGTGGAACCTGGAAGCTGAGTGGCAACACAGGAGAAGCAGGTTTCAAAGAGAAGTTAATAGGTTCAATTTGATATGTTGAATTTGTTGTAGCCTGTTAGGGTATCCTGGTCAGTACTCACAATAGGCATTTGAGTAGATGGGTCTGTGGTTCAGGAGAATAGCTTCTTCTGGAATTGAAAGTTTGGGAGTCATCAGTTGGGAAGTATAGCCCAGGATGAGAGGGTGGTGTGTGTTCTGGGATAGGCCTTTCTTGCCCTTTTGACTTCATTTACTAAAGAATATTTCGGGCAGGACCTATATAATCTTCATCTGTTAAGGTATGACTGCCTCTGAGGGAAATATTTGCCAACAGTGGTTAAGGACATCTAAAAATATATATATGGTTTACTGAGTGTTATTGACAGTGTGTCTATATTTACATTTTCCCTTTCCTTCCTGACTAGCCTGATTCAAGTGTCACTTGCCATTGTTTTTTATAGTTCCTCTAGGAAGAAATGAACAAGTGCTGTTTGGCCACTGCTGCTAGTTTCTCCATTAGGACTTTACCTCATAATTCCTTATACATGTCCAGTCAGTTTTCTGTTTTCTTTTTTAGATTGTAAGGATCTACAGCGCCCTATACACTGAAAATGCTGTGCAAATACTTGTTGAATTTTACTTTAGCATGTAGGAAAGTTTAGCATCTAAGAAATAGCAGTTTTTTACCCTAAATTCTATTTATGGAATAGTATTTATCTTTTTATTTATGTAGTGCTAGAAACATATGTTGGTCGTTCCTCTTCTATCTTATTTCCAAGTTTGAATAGTTTTTAAATTTTTATTTTGGTGTTATTTTATAGATACGATTAACTAGCTTTACTTCAGATTTGAAAGACTGTGGGATGAATGATTAAAGATGTTGCAACACTTTGTTGCCCCACAATGGATTTCTGAAGCTGGGAAATGAGAGATGGTACTGAGCTTTAGGCATTAATGACTGACTAGTGTGTCAGAAAGATTAGTGCCCAGAATTGTGTTCTAATAGGAATTAATTTAAAAGTCATTTAGGGAATGGCAGTTTCTTTCCCTTCAAGCTGAAGTGGTCAGTTTTAGAGAGTTAAGCCAGATCATTTTGTTCTTAGGATTTTTTAAATGTACATTTTTCTGCTTATAAAAACAATACATTTTCAATCAGAAAAGTAGGATGGAAGAAAAATATCAGCCATCATACTCACACTTAAAGATAATCACTGGGAAAAAAAATAGACCAAAATGTGCTTTTATATATATATGTATATGAATTCATGTATATGTGAAAAAAATATATATGTATGTATGTGTATATACATGTATATGAATATAGATGAGCTCATTCTGATACTACAGTTCTATGTCATTTAAAAAATATGTTATTTGCCCACTATAAACTCTTGATAAACATTTGTAATGTTCATAAAATACTCCATTGAATATGTATACCATAATTTAATTAGTCATTCTCCTGTGATTGAATTTTTAGGTGGCTTCCTATTTCATGTTATTTCTGGCCCTTTTCTTAGAATAAATTTACAGGGTTGATCCAAAGTGACAAACATTTTCAAGACCCATCAGTCATCCATGTTGTTCTATTTTTATATGGGGTTTTCAAAGAGAATAAGGAAAGGTGCATTCTGCTGTTTGTGGGGGCATCTCTTTGGTTGCATCTGCTCCTCACTAATGGATTTCCTGAACAGAGCTGGCTTCTACTGTTCCATCAAACCATCTGTTGAAGATGGTATGGGACCCTTTCTGAAATGACCTTGAAACCTCTCTGACCATGTTCAAACAAACTTTGTGATCTTTAAGACTCTTCTTCAATTAGTTTTTGAAATACAATGAGCAAAAAAAAAAATCTCCTTTGTTTTCACTGCTCCTGTTGGGAACAACTTCTAATTTTTCAAAAGAAGCTAGTTCTTGTCTAATTATTTTACTTATTCATTCATTTAAAGTTTTATACCTTGGTTTGATCTGGTTGGTGAAGTTATAGCTGCTTCTGACATGGACATCTTGGATTATTCAAGAGCAGGTGTGTAAATGGATTCATTTAATGTGTGGACTCTTTGTATTCTGAGGCCCTGCTGTTGTGGGAGTATCAGGGTTTGTCTTTTGAAATAAAGTCAAATTCCCATCTATCTGGTTGTTGCAAAGCATGTACCATGTGAAGTGGGATTTATTAGCCAGACTGCTCTGAATAGAAATTCTTTTGTTTTGACTTTTGTGGTACCATGTAACAGAATACAATAATCTCTAAACCTGTAAGAAGGAGGCAGTAGTAGTTACTGTCAGTAAGAATTCATGTAAAGCATCAAGCCAATGCATGGCATAGAGTAAGGATTCAATAAATGGCAAGTGACAGATTATTTTATATATTTTCTTGTATGTATGCATTTTGAAATTTCTTTAACATCCAGGCTGAATGGGTAGTTATCAACAATCTTCTTTTGTTACTCCAGAAAACCAGAAGTTGTAAATGAAAAATGTCAGAGGTTCATCAGTACATGTAGTTTTTCTGAAAAATGCCTGTACCATATTTACGTAGAAACAGTAATGATCTCTGACTCATCAAATCAAATTGCCCTCCTAAACTGTTTCCACCTTCTGATTCTGTAGCCACAGTCTTGGAGTTGTGTACTGTTTATTTTTTTTTAATGTCTTAAAATTGAAATGTCATAATCTTGGGCTGGCTTTTCTGCCTTTTGTCTGGTTTCAAGGCTGTGATTACAAAGCTAGAAACCTGGAAAACTACAAAAGGTGATGTAGGTTGATCAAGTGGAAGTTACTAGTTTTTCCATAGAAATGTAGATACTTCTTGTAAGAGGCATTTAAGCTGAGCAAGTATGTGGGCACAATAGGTTATATAAGTGAGAATCCTTGGCCTCCCTTCCCCCCACTCTTTTTTTTTTTTTGCCCCTAAGATTTCACATTAAGAAAATTACATTAGGAAAATAGTATTGTTTTTGTTGCAGTTTTTAAAACGTGACCTTGACATTTGTAGGGGGAGAAAGGGAAATATGACTCGAAGCTCTGCCAGCCAGCTTTTGCTGTGCAGACTTGTGGGTGCAGTGTCCCTGCATTAAAAGCATTTTTTGTTATTCCTGAAGTATGGTTCATCAGATTGCATCTATGAGAAACAAAAGGTAATGGCCCAAGTGGCACCCCACTCACCACATAGAAAGGAAAGAGGCAGATGTGAATTTAATGCTCAGCCAATCCAAATAAAAATGTTTCTGTGTCTGTGGCTAGCTTGCAGGCTGCAGACCTGGCTGTAAGGCAGAATATGGTCTGGCTAGCTGTTTGTCGTCCCCCCCTGCCCCCCCCAAAAAAGCCACATTCCTTCTCAATCTCTTCTGCCTAAGCCATTCATTGTACCAGAAGGAGCCTAGAAGATGGAGTCGGGGAGGGCCTGAAAAATGGGAAGTTCCTAGAATTTAAGGAGCTGTATGTAGATGGTTTGCCATGTGTATGTTGGCTATCTCCACAAAGTTCTTTTTCTTTAAATTTTTTATATTTTCTTTTAACTACTTGTGCTTTTAGCTTTCTGGTTGAAATTTTAGAGCGACTCTTGAAGTAGTGAGAGATGGGTTATTATTGACAAGCTTCCCAGGTGTATACATATATTTCCTTTGCCCAGTGACTCAGTTGCCTACAGAATAAAGACCCAAAGCTCCCCAGGTATGGCAGTTTAAAAACCCTTTTTGATATGATCCTGGCTGGGCTTCAGTAAAATCAAATTACCATTTGTAAAACATTATATTTTCTCTCTCTGTTCCTGCCTTTTATATGCAGCTTCTTCTGCATTTGTTTCCCAGGCAGCCCTCTTTGGTGAATTGGTTATTCCTTCCACATGACCCTGGCCCCATGGTTGCTGCTTCTGCTCTCTCACTAATATTGATCACAGCTACCAAGCATTTTCCATTGACCTAACTGTATCATCTCATTGAATCTTCACAACAATCTATAGATGAAGAAATTGGCTCAAGAGCTGGTCACTTTTCTAAGATAACATAATCAGTAAGTGATGGTGCCAGGACTCACCTATTCTGATATAAAAATTTATGCTCTTACTTACTACTTTGCACTGCTTCCCAGTTGGATTTTGTCCATCTGTCTTTATCTGTCCATCATTTACTCCCTAGAGTTAATTTTTAAAAAAATGTTACTCATTTCACCAACTTTATTTCAATACGATTCAATCTTTTTTATTGTAGTAAAATATATGTAACAAATTACTATTTTAACCATTTTTAAGTGTACAGTTCAGTGGCATTAAATACATTCACATTGCTGTGCTCTAAGTTAATTTTTGTCCGTTTTGTACCCCTCTTAGACTGTTCATTCTGACAGTAGGGTGAGCCTTATTTGTATCTGTATCTTCCAGGCCTGGGGCCTGTTACAGCATGAGCAAGTATTTAATAACATTTGAAGGATTAAGTGACTGTATTTGCAGGCTGATGGAATTATTTTTCTGATAACAGCTGATACAGTTATAAATTGGATAGTAAACACTAGCCTAAGCCTTTCATATTCATTTTCTTTAAAGTTGTAACAGAATCCAAAAGGTGGTATAACAAATTTAGGAGGAGAGAAGACTTCTTTCTAGTCTTATGTTGTCCATTATATAATGGCCACTGGTCTTACATGACTACTTTAATAAAGTTAAAAATACAGTTCTTCAGACACAGTAGTCATATTGCAAGTGCTCAGTAGCTACATGAGGCTAGTGGCCACCATATTGGATGATATAGACAGAGAACATTTACATCACTAGGAATTTCTGTTGGGCATAGCTATTAGACTTTAAAGGAAGAGAATAGGGAAACTTATTTTCTCCAAGAATGTGGTATTTTGGCAAGAAATTCATTGTGGCATTCTGGATTAGTGCCATTGTTTTTGGAGAAAGAAGCAGTTCCTTAGCATTTATTGAGAAACCTTGCCTGGGGCTGAGTATATGTTTAGAGCTGAGAACAGATCTGACTGAAAGGAGGACACAGTTTCACTGGTGTCCTAACCATGATCAGGGAAGACAAAGCGATGGGAAACTGATACAAATGACCAGAGCCGCTTGGTCCACAAAGGACCAGAGAATGACTGTTGTATATCAGTACCAATTCTGGGTAAAGATTATTAGTTTTTGTTGAGTCTGGAAAACAAATTTCTCTAGAACCTGAATTTACAGTCAGTGGCCCTGATCATGATATGTGGAAAGTACAAAGTAGGAGCACCTAACTAATGAGAATAGCTTCAAAACCCTTTTAGGCCCTTGATTTCCTTCTGGAAGCCCTGTTACACTTCATATTTCACATTGGAAACTTGAATTGCAGCTGACTAGGTGAAGTAATGTTGTATCTTGTATTTAAAACATTTAATTTCAAATGCTCATGTCTGGTTTGTTTGTTTCTTGGATTTTGAAACCAAGTTTCCATCCCCCCATCCCTTTTTCAAAGGTCCCTGAAAAGCTAGTATGTTCAGTCATTTCATCTATAGTGCCTAACTTGGACTTGAGTGTATGGAGAAAAGAGGGGGGAAGGATTAGAGACCCAGTCTCAGACATGAGTTAAAAAAAAATGGTGAGTAAAGGTGTGCCCAAGTAGAGAAAACAGTGGGTACAAAGGAATGGAGGCTAAATTGTGTGTTGAATTCATGGAGCTACAATGTAGTTCCATATGGATGGAGTAAACACTGTTGGGTGGGATGGGGTGAGAAACTAAAGATGAAGTGAAACTAATAGGCAGATAATGAAGGATACATAGGATTTTTGTTTTGGGGAAAGATGTGATGTTTGGTTTTTTTATTATCATTGTTATGGTATCATTGACATACAATCTTACGAAGGTTTCACATGAACAACGTTGTGGTTTCAACATTCACCCATATTATCAAGTCCTCCCCACTTCCCCCCCACTGCAGTCACTGTCTATCAGCGTAGCAAGATGCTATCGAATCATTACTTGTCTTTTCTGTGCTGTACTGCCTTCCCCATGACCTATCTGTATTGTGATTGCAAATTATAGTGCCCCTTAATCCCCTTCTCCCTCCCCACCCACCCTCACCAGCCCCTCCTCTTTGGTAACCACTAGACCCTTCCCAGAGCTTGTGAGTTTACTGCTATTTTGTTCCTTCAGTTTTGATTTGTTTTTATACTCCACAAATGAGTGAAATCATTTGGTACTTGTCTTTCTCCACCTGGCTTACTCCACTGAGGATAATACCCTCTAGCTCCATCCATGTTGTTACAAATGGTAGGATTTGTTTTCTTCTTATGGCTGAATTTTTTTTTTAATTTTTTATTAAGGTATTATTGATATACACTCTTATGAAGGTTTCACATGAAAAAACAATGTGGTTATTACATTTACCCATATTTTCAAGTTCCCACCCCAAACCCAGTGCAGTCACTGTCCATCAGTGTAGTAAGATGCCACAGATTCACTGTTTGCTTTCTCTGTTACACTACTTTCCCCGTGACCCCCCACACCATGTACCACATCTTCTTTCTCCATTCATCTACTGATGGACACTTAGGTTGCTTCCATTTCTTGGCTATTGTAAAAAGTGCTGCAATAAACATAGGGGTGCATATGTCTTTTTGAATCAGGGATCTTGTTTTCTTTGGGTAAATTCCTAGGAGTGGAATTTCTGGGTCAAATGATATTTCTCTTTAGATTTTTGAGGAACCTCCATACTGCTTTCCACCTAATTTACATTTCCACCAGCATTGTAGGACGTTTTCCCTTTCTCCACATCCTTGCCAGAATTTGTTGTTTCTTGTTTTTTGGATGTTGGCCAATATCTCATTGGTGTGAGGTAATATCTCACTGTAGTTTTAATTTGCATTTCCCTGATAATTGGCGATGTGGAGCATCTTTTCATGAGCCTGTTGGCCATCTGAATTTTTTCTTTTGAGAAGTGTCTGTTCAGATCCTCTTCCCATTTTTTAATCAGGTTATTTGTTTTTTGGGTGTTGAGGCATGTGAGCTCTTTGTATATTTTGGATGTTAACCCCTTATTGTATAAGTCGTTTATGAATATATATATTCTCCTATAATGTAGGGTGCCTTTGTTCTGCTGATGGTGTCCTCTGCTGTACAGAAGCTTTTTAGTTTGATGTAGTCCCACTTGTTCATTTTTTATTTTGTTTCCCTTGCTTGAGGAAATGTGTTCAGGAAAAAGTTGCTTGTGTTTATATTCAAGAGATTTTTGCCTATGTTTTTTTCTTCTTAGAGTGTTATAGTTTCATGACTTACATTCAGGTCTTTGATCCATTTCGAGTTTACTTTTGTGTATTGAGTTAGACAATAATCCAGTTTAATTCTCTTACATGTAGCCGTCTGGTTTTGCCAACACCAGTTGTTGAAGAGGCTGTCTTTTCTCCATTGTATATTCATGGTCCTTTATTGTATATTAATTGGCCATATATGTGTGGGTTTATTTATATCTGGACTCTCTATTCTGTTCCATTGATCTATGGGTCTGTTCTTGTGCCAGTACCAACTTGTTTTGATTACTGTGGCTTTGTAGTAGTGCTTGAAGTTAGGGATTGTAATCCCTCCAGTTTTGTTCTTCTTTCTCAGGATTACTTTGGCTATTCGGGGTCTTTGTGATTCCAAATGAGTTTTAGAACTATTTGTTCTAGTTTGTTGAAGAGTGCTGTTGGTATTTTGATAGGGATTCCACTGAGTCTGTAGATTGTTTTAGGCAGTATGGCCATTTAGACGATATTAATTCTTCCTATCCATTAGCATGGGATGTATTTCCATTTATTGGTGTCTTCTTTAATTTTTTTAATGAGTGTCTTGTAGTTTTCAGAGTATAGGTCTTTTACCTCCTTGGTTAGGTTTATTCCTAGGTATTTTATCGTTTTTGTTGCAATTGTAAATAGAGTTGTTTACCTAATTTCTCTTTCTGTTAATTTGTTGTTAGTATATAGGAATGCAACAGATTTCAGTATATTAATTTTGTATCCTGCAACTTTGCTCAATTCAGTTATTAGTTCTAATGAAAGATGGGATGTTTGATTAGAATTGTAGAGTTTTACTTTTTAAGGGCCTCACCTTAATTTTGTCTATGAGCTGCTGAGTGACTGGCAGTCTGAACAGGATCAAGGTCTTTATTGTACCATGCTGCCTTCTTACAGTCAAATTAAAACATGCCTGGAGTAACATTTAACTTGCTTTTGTAAAAGATAACATTACAGATTACAATTAGCTAGTGTTTGAGACTTGAATTTATTTAGTGACATGATCCATAAGCTTTTATTTGATCATATTTGGGACAAAATATTCAAAGTTTATTTAAGATCCTATTGTTGTAAATACATACTTTTGTAGTCAAAATAGTAAATAAAAGAATCATTAACTTTTAAATCTGACACTGTAGCCACTTGCTGATTGAGGAATCACTGATCTTTTTCTTTTTGCCGAGTGCCTATTAGAGAAAAGCTTGTCAGGTAGATCTTACTCTGCATTAAAGAAAATTCCTAGATTTAGAGCCATTTATTAATCAATTGCCATAAAGTAGGTGGTTTATGTAATTTACCAAGTCTCACAATTGTTGAATAAAGTGGTTATTTTATCGCCATTTTGGGACTGTAAGTCTGGAGAGAGGAAATCCCAGGGCAAAATACCTCTAAAAACCGAAATTAGTCAAAAGGAGAAATAAAGTTTAAAACCTGTTTATTGCTTACAAATTGCAGTCCAGCACTGTCTCCCCTGCTCCGGAAGAAGCAAGCCAGCAAGCAAGCCAGCCCCTCCCCTTAAACTCTCAGGTTCAGACACGCCCTCTGTTGCCCACTTACGTACCAATTAACGTGAAGATGAACTTCTCTCCAACTCTGAGGATATGCAAATACACTAAAGCCAGGCGAGATATTCTGGAAATCTTACAATTTTATCCACAAGGACGTAGGCCTAAGGTAGTTAAAATAGTGGCACATCTGGGATTTGAATCCACCTGTAACTTGGACCCATGAGCTTTTCACTATGCATCTGTTTTCTAAGTAAGACCATAGTGAGTGAATATAAGCTTTGTGCTAAATTTCAGGTTGCTTATGAGCACACTGACTTAAAGATTATCATCTTAGGAATCAATCTATGTTTCTTTTCTGTCCCTTTTTTAAGCAATTTAAATCACCAACCGAAAACCTTGTATTTCTCCTGCTCTGAACAGAATATTTCCTAACCCGTTTAATGTGTTATATTCTGTGAGGCAGATAGTTTTGGGGGTATGTTTGTGTACTTGTGTGACTTAGGAGTCTGCTTTTCATTGAACAGCTCTTTGTGTTGAGTTGAAAACACGGGTTACTTCTAGCAGTGATTTGGAATCTTCTAGCTAGGAACCATTTTGCTAGTTAGATCTGGTTGCTGAGATTCTGGGTGAGACTCTGGGAATGGTTGCCAGATCTAGTTATTCCACTGACTTGTCATCAAGAGGTAGGATTAACATTGTTCTCCATATCTCCTCAGGTTTTCTGCACTAGTGATGATCTGCAAAACCAGAGACAACAACATTATTAGCCAGTAGTCTTGGGGCTGGAAGGAGGGAATGTAGACATAGTTGCTGAATTCCATAATCAGAACTTTTTGTCACCATTGAAGGAATTTGTTTTGGGGCAAACATAAAGAGTCCTTTCCTTAGTGGTCAGCATTTATCTGGGATTGTAAGCAATTTAGAGGCTCAAGCTAGAAAAAAAATCAAGAATCACATCAGGTAACTAAAGTGACATTAGTCATATTAGGGTTTCATCCCAGGTGTTTGAGGATGTCATGAATGGGTCAGTACTTAACTTCCTATAAATAATCTGCTCCTTGCTACCACAGATATAGCACTGGTTGGAAGGACCTTAGGGATTAGTTAGTAGTAGCTCGCATTGTTGAATTCTGACTTTGTCAAGTACTGTAAAAAGCCTTTACATGTCACTATCTAATTTAATCCTTTCAACAGACCTCTAAGGTAGGTGGTGGTTAATCCTAATTTATAGCAGTGTTAGGGTCAATCCTACTTGTTTCATATGGACAGAGAGTGAAGGGTTAAGTCTTCAAAGAAAAATCAGCATGCCGTTAGCAGAAGGGCAGAGTTGTTGCTAGGTAGATAAAAGCAATGGATGCCCACTATTAACTATTTTTCTTAGTATTTTCTTTGTTTTTTATGTTCTCTTTGTGTTTGGTCTAGTTATGTTGAGTTCAGAATGTTCATTTTCAGAAAAAGCATTAACCTTTGTCCTTTCTTGATATTTCTAGTACAGTCCTTTCATTTAATGTCCAGAATCTGAGGTCTGGAATAGGGAGTGATTTGCCTAAAGTCATTTAACTGTAAGTGGCTTTAACTAGAATTTAGGAGAGGTCTAACTTTCCCATTATATTACCCTGGTTTCCCATGCTTTTGTCCTATTTTTGAGTCAGTTTATATTAAATGAATACTTACTCTCAGTTTCAATTCTGGCGGGATGTTCAATATTGAACCCACGTATAATGATAGTTATTTCCTTTTTGCCTGACATCTCTCCACAGCTTTGCTGATTCCCATTCTCTTTATGTAGAAAGGCTTTTAAAGTTGCTGTGAGGTGAACTTCTCAGGCATCTCAGCCACTTTTACCAGCTTCCAAACTCTGATGTTCTAGATCACATTTCCTCATTTAGATCTTCCATACACTTTTCAGGTTAGGCTTAAATTTTCTGATTCTGTGACTTTCTTCCCCTAGACTGTGATCTAAAGGCAGGGTTGTGAATTTTGTTTAGTTTGTCCTGCATTTGAGCACCTTCCATAATGTATTGGCAACTGTTATGGGCATAGAAGCAGTTCTGCAGATGGATATAACATGGTTCCTACCTTTGAAGAGCTCACTATCTAGTGGAGGAGGCAAATATTTAAATTGTTATTTTATCCTTTGGTAAATGCAGGAGGGTCCTCTTCTGTTTTCCATGTTTCACAGTGGTAAAATTGACATTTGAGCTGGATCTCGAATGATGAATAGTTCTTTAAACAAGTGGAAAAGGAGGAGGAAGCATAGGAAGGGAAGAGTGGATGTGGCATGTTTGGTGAATGTTATGGCCAAACAGCCCAGGTTGCAAGGAACTAAAAAGTTATTATGTTTAAATAGTCTACCCACTACTTGAATCCCTCTTCTCTGTAGACTCCCAGTTGCAGGTCTGGCTTCTGGTTGCCCAGATCTGATGACAAAAGTGCTCTCATATCCCTCTAGTCCCAGTTTTGCTCTATTGTTTTTAATTTTACCATCAAGATACTACTGTTGATGCTAACTGAACAGCTACTTTTTGCTAGGCTTGTGAGAGCTAATGGAGATAACAGTTGTGAACAAGACAGGCCAGGTGCCTTCGCCTATGAGCAGTCTGATAGGGAAGTCAGACATTGAACAAGAACTTGCTTGTTGATGAGTGCATAAAGTATTATAGATAATTATACAGGGAACTTTGTCCTTGTGTATGATACAGGGTAAGAGAAGCAGGAAAAAGCTTTCCTGAGGAAATAGTTAAACTGAGGATGATTTGAAAGCAAACTGGAGAAAGTAGGCAGCCATTCTGGGAAAAAGTAACTTTCATCAGCTGCGTATAGAACATGTGCTGGGTGTTTGCCATTCACTGTGCCTGATTTCTCCCTTCAGTGTGATAGTTACAAGCCAATCAGACAGTTGTAGCTCAGACTTTTTTGGGCCTGAAATAGTCTTTGAAAGGTATTTATTCCAACCTGAATAGCATATTCATTAATGGAGGAATTGCTTCCATTTGTGTGTATAAGTAAAATTCTTAAGCATGTGGAAATTTTAAGTCAAATCATCCTGCTTGATTTTTTTTTTAAGGTTCATTTCCTTTATCTATTCATTGACATAACAATGACAGTGCATGGTCATTTTCTGTGTGTCAGGCATTAGGTTAGATACCAAGAATTAAAGAATGAACAAGACAAACATGCTTATTTAGTGAGAATACTGACATTATGGAAATGATTTTTAGTATGATAAATGCTTTTACAAAAAGAAAGCAAAAGGTGCCATGGAGACCTCAACCTTAATGATACTCAGGGAAGGCCTCCTGGAGAGCTAAATCCCTAAGCTTTCATAGAGACCTGAAAAATGACTAAGCAGTGGTGCCTGACCCACTGTCATACAAGCAGGAAGTGGAAAAATCTAATGCAACTCAGGTCCCCTGACTTCTGCTCCAATGTTTTCTTTTTATTTATTTATTTATTTTTATTAAGGTATTATTTATGTATATCCAATGTTTTCTTTACTACAGAAGGTTGGGGTTATGACTGCTTTGCTGACTCAGAAGAGGGAATCTGTGCAGTATTTATAACAATCTGAAAAAAAATAATCTATTTGCCTCTCTAGTTAGGTTGGCTTGGCTGTTGCTTCCTTTTAAAGACTATAAGTAGCAACAGAATATTTAAAATCCCTGTGGCAGGGCCTGGACAGTCCTAATACTTCATAAACACTCCTTTCTTTTCTAGGGTATGTAAAGGAGATTAAACTCTTAGGTTGTATCATATGGAATTGCTGACATTTAAACATTTGACTTAAAAAATGATAGTTTCATATGGTTCTTAGATAATACTGAACTAATAAACCTGGTCCAGGGTTGGAGTGTTCTAAGTAATTCTTTCAACTCCTTTTTACAAACACAAAATATACCTCAATAAAATATAGTTGTTGTAGATAAACAGTGTCAGATCCAGATAAACATGAAGTCTGGGAAAACACAACAGTTCAAAGGCTGCCATTATAGTTATGGAAAGAAAGCACTTAAAAAAAGTTGTCTACGAATTGACTTGACCAGGGCAATAACTTGAGGACCAAGGAAGATCTATAGGATATAACTGACCATTCTGGTTAAGTCAATGTCACATTGACTTAAAAACAGTCTAAACTATATAGTGAGAACCATGATGACACTTAGAAGTGTACTTTCTAAATGCAAATTGATCCTGCTTGATATTTAAGTTCATATTTTGTATATTTTGCCTTCTTTTGGAAAATTAATTGGAATTGTTTAGTAAAACATGACAGATTAAATGAATTGAAAGTTTTTGTTCCCGTGATTTTTTTTTCTTAAGGTATCATTGATACACACTCTTATAAAGGTTTAACATGAAAAACATTGTGGTTACTACAGTCACCCATATTATCAAGTCCCCCTCACACCCCATTGCGGTCATTGTCCATCAGCGTAGTAAGATGCCACAATGTCAATACTTGTTTGTGCTACACTGTCTTCCCTGTGACCCCACACACACTATGTGTGCTAATCATAATGACCTTCAATCCCCTTTTCCCTCCCTCCCCACCCACCCTCCCCTTTGGTAACTGCTAGTCCCTTCTTGGAGTCTGTGAGTCTGCTGCTGTTTTGTTCCTGCAGTTTTGCTTTGTTGTTATACTCCACAAATGAGAAAAATCATTTGGTACTTGTCTTTCTCTGCCTGGCTTACTTCACTGAGCATAATACCCTCTAGCTCCACCCATGTTGTTGCAAATGGTAGAATTTGTTCTCTTCTTATGGCTGAATAATTATTCCATTGTGTATATGTACCACATCTTCTTTATCCATTCATCTACTGATGGACACTTAGGTTGCTTCCATTTTCTTGGCTATTGTAAGTAGTGCTGTGATAAACATAGGGGTGCATATGTCTTTTTGAATCAGGGATCTTGTATTCTTTGGGTAAATTCCTAGGAGTGGAATTCCTGGGTCAAATGGTATTTCTGTTTTTAGATTTTTGAGGAACCTCCATACTGCTTTCCACAATGATTGAACTAATTTATATTCCCACCAGCAGTGTAGGAGGGTTTCCCTTTCTCTGCATCCTCACCAGCATTTGTTTCTTGTTTTTTGGATGTTGGCAATCCTAACTGGTATGAGGTGGTATCTCATTGTGATTTTAATTTGCATTTCCCTGATGATTAGTGATGTGGAGCATCTTTTCACATGCCTGTTGGCCATATGAATTTCTTCTTTGGAGAATTTTCTGTTCATAAGCTTTGCCCATTTTTTAATTTGGTTATTTGCTTTTTGAGTGTTGAGGCATGTGAGTTCTTTATATATTTTGGATGTTAACCCCTTGTCAGATATGTCATTTACGAATGTATTCTCCCTTTTTGTTCTACTGATGGTGTCCTTTGCCGTACAGAAGCTTTTTAGTTTGATGTAGTCCCACGTGTTCATTTTTTGCTTTTGTTTCCCTTGCCCGAGGAGATGTGTTCAGGAAAAAGTTGCTCATGTTTATATTCAAGAGATTTTTGCCTATATTTTCTTCTTGTTCCTGTGAATTTTTATTCCAAGGAACATCGACATGCTTACTCATAATTGTGCTGTTTATTGAACTCCCACTGTGTGCCAAGGACTGTGCTAAATAAGCATATTAATATCTCACTTAATCCTCATTACTAGTCCATGATAAATGCTGTTACTATCTCCATTTTTTTATATAAAGATGGTGAAATAGAGACTCAGAGAGATACAGTAACTAAATGTTCTAGAGCTAGGATTCAAACTTAAATTTGACATCTGAGTCTGGATTTTTTTTCCACTATGATACTTGCTTTTTCATATTTGGAGTCATGTTGGAGTAATTCAAGAATCATAATCTTTTTTTCCTATTGTTTTCTTCTTAGGCTTTTGTCAGGATGAATTGGCAGAGCTGGACCCAGGAACTAGTAAGTTCTGAGTATTCCCCAGTGTTCATGGGTAAGAAAAGAATGTGTATGTGCTTTTAAGTGTATGACTTAAGGTGTCATCGATAGGCCTTATTGACTTAGATTTTATTTCACTTCATAATTGTTGGGTGAGCTTTCTATCTTTTTTAGTTATGCTTTCTTTTTTTTCCTAATATTATTCAGTGTCTGGGATCTAGCCATTTAATAGAAAATTGGTTTGCTAAAAATTTCTATTTGATACTAATCTCCTTGCCCTGTTCTCCATCTTCCCATGAAACCAACAATGAAAACCGGTTTTCATTATGCACACATACAACCATATACACCCACAACCATTTTTCTAAAGGATTGACTAGTTTTGACATAATCTTTTTTAAAGAAGGATCATGCTTGTTTTAGATATTTATAATTGATAACCTTTGTTCTGTAGTGTAATTTCTGAAGCACCTTCATCTACTTTCTTAAGGTTAAGGTAAGAAGGTGGCCATTTCAAGGCTTAATGAAATGATGCTTTTCAAGACTTTGTAAGTCTTGATCATAGATAGTCATCTGTGTATTTTCCAATGCTTTCAAAATGTGGCATACATCATTCTGGGATATGGTTCTAACTATAGAAATAGAACATGGGAATATTTTTCTATATTGCCAATAGGTCGTATGATTATTCAGATTGGAATCCATGAGATGACCTAGTTATTTTTCTAGTTTTAGTACTTTTTAAAATCATGGGGCTGAGTATTTGTCACCAATCTTCTGTTGAGGTAAATGGTAAAATTCACCTTACCATCCCGGCTGGTATCAGATCTCTGAAAGTGGATATTCTCACTATTTTCCTCACACACCTTAATAGTATAAATATTCATGTTTATTCAATGAACACTAATTAATTGTAAGACAAAGTAAGTCCCACAATGCTTATCAAATACCAGGGAAATATATTTGTCTTTCTAGGAATCAAAGTTCAGAGACAGTTTTGTAGGTGGCATAGGCTCAGTTTAGTTGATCCCACTGTCCCACCTGACATCCCAGGACCTATGGGAAAACACGATTTTCTCTTCATCGTTCTCTTAAGAATAGGCTTCATTTAGGAAGAAGAAATGGTAAAGTTTTGAGTCGTGGTCCTTTCTTAGAAGCGTGTTGAACAGTAGGAAGGACATTGAAGTGCCCCACAATTTTTCAGACAGAACTACACATAGACTACTCCAGGTAATTGAGAACTCAGTTAATTGTGTGTTCTGTCTGCTCCAGACCCAGCTCTAATCTCCAAGGATACACAAATAAATAAGTCTAGGTCCTAGCCTCATGTACTTAATAGTCTACTGAAAAATATTTCTGTCTGAAATTATTTGAAAAAGCATTTTTTAAACCTCTAAATTAGCACACAGCACTCAAACTTATTCTCCTTTTTTGCGCTTAGTAGCAATTGAAAATAGCTTATGACCCATCCTCTAGGAAAGGCCCTTGATATTCTTATAAAGATTATTATTGAATTCTTCTTCTTTCTGGGTCAAGTAACCCTAATTTATTTAACATTTCACATAGAATCTCTAGCTAGATAATGGTGATTTATAGACTTCAGCATTCCATGAAAATGAAAATATTTTTAATCATTATTTTTATATCAGTGTAGAATGAGAAACATCTAAAAAAACACTTTTCTTTTAAAATTTGCACTTAGCTTATGTGAGCAATATGATCAGTCACCTCCATTTTATCTTTGTGAAGTTAGTAGAGTTTTTATTCTTTCTCTTTGAGGAAATATATAAAGATGTGATAATAAGTGGGCAGAAATAACAATTTATCATCTTTGTCTAAACCATTCTTGGGGTTCAAATGAGCATGCTCAGACCCTCAAGACTGAGATGGGCTGTGTGTGTTAATTGGTTGTGGATGTTGATACTGCAAATTTCATGGCTTCTGACTGGGAAGGAATAACATCTATGTCAAAACCTCATGACTTTTACACATTAGATTGACAACAATAGGGATTTCATTGTGATGCATCTTTGGAATTTAGAGGCTCCACTGCCTCACCTACCTGCCAAGTTCCTGCTAGGGAAAGGTTATTCATACTTGCTTATTTTAGAACAGGAAATACTATTATTGCTGATTTCCTAAAGTACTTGGCAGTGGTTATAGACAGCAATTTTGGATCAACAGGTGGGATGTATTGGACTTAGATGAGGAACAACTGACTGTCCGATTCAGATGGCTTTTTTTTAAACCTTTTCTGTGATAGAACAGATGGGTAGCCATGCTTAGAATATGGGCAGCTATCCACACTCTGGCTGTCTTCCTATGATTCCTGAGCTCCCTGGAGTCCAATGTTATGGCACAGGTTCAGGCTAAGTTCATTTCTACAAGAAGCATCTCTGTACCCTAACCATTAGCATAAGCTAGAGACAAGGGCAGTCAAAAGGCCAAGAGAAGTTCAAAACAGCATAACCTTTCCATGCTTCTGTTTGCACATAACCCCAGTCTGCCCTGCTCCCTGAGTTTTTACCTCAGCCATCGTGTTTACCATGTAGTTGTAAAACTAAAGAGAACAAGGACCGACTTGATAACAAGAGAAGTTAGAGAATAGAAGGCATTGTTGCTTAAAAAACAGGAGAAATAATTGATTTATGTTTGGGGGCCAATTAGGCTATAAAACTGGAACAGTAAAGGAACCTGTGACTTTAGGACAGCTACTTGCTCTGATTTCTACTCCACAGACAAGGGGCTCCCCAATAAAGGCTGTCAGCTTTCTAGGCTAAATTATTAATTCCTTTCATGCCTCTCAAGGATTGTAAACAGCACATAATACAGGAAAACAATTGATACTGTTCAGTTATTGGCCAGATAGAGGGTCAAAGGGTAAATAGTTGGATTAGCAACAGCTGTTCTTCCTCCTTAGTCATACTTTTGTCCCTTATCTTTTTCAGCAAATCCACTCCTGAGTTTTTGGTCTCTAAATAGTTAAATCTATTTCTGTTCTGGTAAAATAATTTTACAAATAATAACAGAATAAACATTAAACAAAATTAACAATACTTGTATTTTAATTCAGTTTCAAAGTTGAAGGTGAGCATTCTTTTTGGTATGTTCTATGTCATTTGATGTTCAATGCTATTACCCAAGGAAAGTAGCTACTTGAAGTTAGGCAGGGGCAGCTTTTTAGCTGTTTTTACCAACTGCTTGAGGATCTTGGTGCAGCTCAATTAAAAGAAAAAATAATTGCCTTTGTTTAAACTGATAGTAGGATAATACATATTCATTGTGGAAAACGCTAAAAGAAAAATATAAATACCTCTAATTCCACCAGGTGGCTATAACCATTGGTTCTTATTTGAGAATATGTCCTTCTAGTTTGTGCCTGAGCTTAGTTTTTATGTATTTAGGAATCATTTTATACATACAATTTTGTGTCATTTTCCACCCCAGTTAGCATTATATTGGGA
Source organism: Smutsia gigantea (assembly GCA_032199065.1). Classification (NCBI taxonomy): domain Eukaryota; kingdom Metazoa; phylum Chordata; class Mammalia; order Pholidota; family Manidae; genus Smutsia; species Smutsia gigantea. The sequence continues at coordinate 33,853 of JAVSCE010006417.1, forward strand.
GCACTGTCCCAAGTCATGAAACATTTTTCATAAATACTTTTAAGGCAGGCTAGTATTTCATTGTAAGGGAGTAACTACCAAGATTTGTTTAACCATTCTCCTATTGGTGGGCACTTAGCTTGTTTCCAGTTTTCTCTACATTATAATAATGGCCACAGTGAACATATTTTTGTATAAATTTTTTGTCTGCATTTCAAATGACTCCTTTAGCTTTTTGTATAAGTAAACTCTTCTGAATTTAGAGTGTGGACTGTGGCTCAAGATTGCTTGGGTTCATCTTGGCTTCTGTATTTACTAACTCTGTGTCCTTGGCTAATTTAATTAACCTCTGTGCCTCGGTGTTCTCATCTATAAAATGGGGAGAGCAAAAATTTATTTCCAATTCACAGGGCTTGCGAGGATTAATTATATGAGGATTAAATGAAGTAATGTATGTATTTAGAACAGTGCTTGGAATATGGCAAATAATATTAAGTGTATGCTATTCTAGGATAGTTTGTTGAAATTCTCAATTTCTCTGTACTAGGCTGTTGTAATTGCACTTTATTTAATTAAACTAGTCTGTGTTTTGTTTTTGTTTTTTTTCAAAAAGACTGAATTTATTTTGTGGATCTGTGTCAAACTGCCTCATTCTCAGTGCAGGTGACCCCTTCCTCCCCATAGTCTGTGTTTCTTAATGACACCAAGATAAATCTTTCCAGATGTTAGCAGGTGTTAGTTACTGCTTCAAGTAAATAGTTCTGTCAGAGGAGCAGAGCTCATGCACTATTGACTACTTTGGCCAGGACTATTCTTTACCATCTGGTTGACTGTTAGATGTTTTGGGCCACTTCCTCCAATCAGCAGCAGGTAGCCTCCTGACTATCTGCCAACCCATTTATTTAACCTCTTAGGAAACTAAGGAAGTTAACCCTCTGTTTATTCAAAATAAATATCCAGATTATGTACTTTATCTTTAGTCAATAGCAAGGTCTTACAGAGACCATGTTGAAGAAAAAATTTGAACAATTAAAAATGTGATCATTACCATGTAGAAAGCATTGCATGGGATTCTTGCTAACTCAGACTTTAAAGTGTGTGTGTGTGTGTGTGTGTGTGTGTGTGTTCCTATGATCAAGGACCGAGATGATTGGGCATTTTAAAAGAGAAGAGCAAGTTAAGTTAATCTTTGCCCTTTTGCTATACTGACAGATGCCTACCAAGCAGGCAACCATGGGTAAGAGCAGGATGAATGGACAAGATAAAAAAAACAATGTAAGAATAAGTTTAACACCACTAGCTTGCTTTTGCTTTGCTTTCATCTGTCAAGTATTTTGGGATTCTTAGGAGACTTTATTGATCTTTCAAGCTGCAAAAGAGAAATGTACATCTCAGCTAGAACCCATAGGTTCTATTCAAAATGTCATGTCCTATATGACAAACCCACAGCCAACATTATACTTAACAGCAAGAAACTGAAAGCTTTTCCTTTAAGATCGGGAATAAGACAAGGATACCCACTCTCCCCACTTCTATTCAACATAGTTCTAGAGGTCCTTGCCATGGCAATCAGACAACACAAAGAAATAAAAGGCATCCAGATTGGTAAGGAAGAAGTCAAACAGTCCCTGTTTGCAGATGACATGATATTGTACATAAAAAACCCTAAAGAATCCACTCCCAAACTACTAGATCTAATATCTGAATTCAGTAAAATTGCAGCATACAAAATTAATACACAGAAACCTGTGGCATTTCTATACACTAATGGTGAACTAGCAGAAAGAGAAATCAGGAAAACAATTCCATTCACAATCGCATCAAAAAGAATAAAATACCTAGAAATAAACCTAACCAAGGAAGTGAAAGACTTGTACTCTGAAAACTACAAGACAGTCATGAGAGAAATTAGATACCAATAAATGGAAACACATCCCATGCTCATGGATAGGAAGAATTAATATTGTCAAAATGGCCATCCTGCCTAAAGCAATCTACAGATTCAGTGCAATCCCTATCAAAATACCAATAGCATTCTTCAACGAACTAGAGCAAATAGTTCTAAAATTCATGTGGAACCACAAAAGACCCCGAATAGCCAAAGCAATCCTGAGGAGGAAGAATAAAGTGGGGAGAATTACACTCCCTGACTTCAAGCTCTACTACAAAGCCACAGTAATCAAGACAATTTGGTACTGGCACAAGAACAGACCTATAGATCAATGGAACAGACTAGAGAGCCCAGATAAAAACCCAAGCACATATGGTCAATTAGTATATGATAAAGGAGCCATGGATATACAATGGGGAAATGACAGCCTCTTCAACAGTTGGTGTTGGCAAAACCAGACAGCTACATGTAAGAGAATGAAACTGGATCATGGTCTAACCCCATACACAAAAGTAAACTCAAAATGGATCAAAGACCTGAATGTAAGTTATGAAACCATAAAACTCTTAGAAAAAAACATAGGCAAAAATCTCTTGGACATAAATATGAGCAACTTCTTCGTGAACGTATCTCCCCGGGCAAGGGAAACAAAAGCAAAAATGAACAAATGGGACTATATCAAACTAAAAAGCTTCTGTACAGCAAAGGACACCATCAGTAGAACAAAAATACACCCTACAGTATGGGAGAATATATTCATAAATGACATATCTGATAAGGGGTTGACATCCAAATTATATAAAGAGCTCACACACCTCCATAAACAAAAATCCAATAAGCCAATTAAAAAATGGGCAGAGGAGCTAAACAGAAACTTCTCCAATGAAGAAATTCAGATGGCCAACAGGCACGTGAAAAGGTGCTCCACGTAGCTAATCATCAGTGAAATGCAAATTAAAACCACAATGAGATATCACCTCACACCAGTTGGCATGGCTGCCATCCAAAAGACCAACAGCAATAAATGTTGGCCAGGATGTGAAGAAAAGGGAACCCTCCTACACTGCTGGTGGGAATGTAAATTAGTTCAACCATTGTGGAAAGCAGTATGGAGGTTCCTCAGAAAACTCAAAATAGAAATACCATTTGACCCAGGAATTCCACTCCTAGGAATTTACCCTAAGAATGCAGCAGCCCAGTTTGAAAAAGTCATATGCAGCCCTATGTTTATCGCAGCACTATTTACAATAGCCAAGAAATGGAAGCAACCTAAGTGTCCATCAGTAGATGAATGGATAAAGAAGAAGTGATACATATACACAATGGAATATTATTCAGCCATAAGAAGAAAACAAATCCTACCATTTGCAACAACATGGATGGAGCTACAGGGTATTATGCTCAGTGAAATAAGCCAAGCCGAAAAAGACAAGTATCAAATGATTTCACTCATATGTGGAGTATAAGAACAAAGAAAAAATACTGAAGGAACAAAACGGTAGCAGACCCACAGAACCCAAGAATGGACTAACAGATACCAAAGAGAAAGGAACTGGGGAAGATGGGTGAGAAGGGAGGGATATGGGGAAAAAGAGGTATTACGAGTAGCACACATAATGTAGCGGGGGTTGGGGGGGGCATACGTGGAAGGCAGTATAACAAAGAGAAGACAAGTAAGTAATGATTCTATGGTATCTTACTACGCTGATGGACAATGACTGTAATGGGGTATGTGGTGGGGACTTGATAATAGGGGGAGTCTAGTAACCATAATATTGCTCATGTAATTGTACATTAATAATAGCAAAAAAAGAAATGCCATGATCTAATGAATCCATTCCTAGTTGTCAACTACAGGTCACAATATTTTATCTCAGAAAACAGTTCACATAAGCCCAAGTGTGGGCTACAAGAAAGAACTTAAGGCTAGGTGTTAAGAGATCAAGGAAGGAAGGAAAACTAACATTTATTGGGTGTTCCTTATGTGCCAGGCACGTTGCATGTGTTCTGTAGACGGGAGTAGGATTATATCATATATAATTATCTAATTTTTAAGTTTGACTCTGTGATACCTAGTCTGTTGTTCTTTTCTTCCCTTTCCACTCTTCTTCCTCTCTTTGATGTGTGTGCCAAGTGGAGACACGGTTCTTGTCCTCAAGGGACTCTAGTTTAGTCAGGAAGACAGACACAAAACTTGATGATATGTAGCTTTTATTACATAATAGTAATAATGATAGCTAATATTTATTACACACTAAGGGCTTCACATGCATTTTTCATTAAGCACTCATAAAACCTGTTTAAAAACATACTATTCCTATCTTATAGATGAGAATGCTGAGTTCTGGAGAGGTTAAATGATTCACCCCAAAGTACATAGTAACGAAGTATCTGATACTTAAGAGCTGCTGTTTTAAATAATCTTCTATCCTATCTCTGTCTCTCTGACTGATAAGTCTCAAATGCTAAATGAAAGAGTTTAAGGAAATAGAACACATATAATGGGGCTTTTTGTGTACAGAAGAATAAAGAATATTTTTCATGTCACTTGGGCTTTTTTGCATATAGTAGAATGATTTTGGACACAAAGTAAAATAATTCACTGTGGAATATAGTTTCCCAAAGAGACTTCTTCTGTGGCTCAGGTTTAGGATTACTCCACTCTTTATCAGACAGGTTCTTTTCTGTAACAAATGAGGATAAATTCACAAATCTCCCTTGTTTTTCCCATTTATGTCACCTTTTCTCCACAATATTCTGTTGTGATTTAGGTATTTCACATTCATAACAGTTTTCAAGAGCCTGCTTGCAAATCTTCATTTGAACCTGCTAGATCACTGCTAGCTCAGGTCTCCTGAATGTGCCCTTTTGCTAGGGTGTTCCCTTCTGATAAGGATTCTTTTGAACAACAGGGTGGGGGTGGGATGAGATCCAGAGCTTAGGCTGAGCTCTCATTCCCTTGACCTTTGCCCCTATTTCAGAGTTTCTACTGACTTGGTAGGGACTCCCTATGGAGCCAAGAGTTTAGTACTTGTTTACAATTGATGAAAAGATAGTTGCATTCAAAGGCTGTTGTTGCGTCCTTGGATAGTTGTGGGTCTCTGTCATTATCTCTGGTGGGTGCAGGGAATGCTTGAACATCTGGGTCTGGAGATTTGTAATGGATGACTAAGAAGGAATGAGAAGAAATTCTGAAGCTAGATAGGTAGCTGAAATTGTTCTTTCTATGGGAGAAGTATTGTAGTAACATTTTGAGATCAGGGAAAGATTCCTGTAAACCTGTGTTTTATTTCATTTTAAAGATAAAGTATTTAAATAGTCATTTAAAGTGGTTGTTTAAATTCAATATGTGATAACAAGAGGAATGTGGGAGAATTCTCTTCCTTTTGCGATGTCTCACAAAGAAAATTTGTTAGGCAAACGTATCAAATAGTGGAGGGAAACCTTAGATTATTAAAGCCACCCTCTTCAAAGTTATATATAGTTTTACAAATTAGTATTTTTTCTAAAAATCTTGTAGTGCTCTAAGTATGCTAAGGAGAGCTTAGCAACCCAGGCCTAACTGAGTCTTTGTATGCCTTTGTGGGGCACACATTGTCAGCTATGACCACTTTTTAGCCTCTATACCTGAAGTTACTTACCTTTTTTGGTCCAATATTTGTTGTAGATATGACATCTGAGAAAATAGGCATCTTTCTTTGAAGGGTGTGGACAGTCACTAGGAACCAAAATTGAATAAATATATCCTCTGTTGGTAAACATAGGAAAAAATTAACTGCATGAATAATAAAATTCAAAGCCTTTTTCACCGTAGCACAAAATTCCATGTGCTAAAAATAGTCTGGTTTATAGATGTATTTTGTTTGGCTAACCAGATGCTTAGATAAAAGCTGTTGTCAACATTTAAAACCCACGAGAGTTTCACAAAAATTCGGATTTCTGGCCTTCTGGATAAATTGGAAAGTCTAACACTTGACCTGGATTCCTACATGACATCTTTTGGCCAGAGCAGGGTAGTGACTGCCCTCTTTAAATGCATGCACTCATATGTGTCACAAACTCAAATGGCCTCCTTCATCCATTTACATTTCCTGCCACTCTCCTATAGGCATTTGTCAGTGCAGGTGAAAGTGTGGGAAAATGGGATCTCTTATAAGTATAATCCAATAATATATGTAAAAACTGAAAATGTGCAGGTTTATCTATATTTAGCAGTTTCAAAATTTTAAATTTAGCATTTAAAATGACAGATTTAGTAATTTATCCTTGTAGGTATTTATCCTATAAAAAACAACAGGCATGTAAATGTATATTTACAGATACTTCTTTCAGCGTTTAAAATAGCAGAAAGATTGGAAACAGCTCAGAAATTTAATAGGGGACCAGTTAAATGGATTATGGCTATCCATGCAATGGGTATGATACCATAAAATCATGAAGAAGAAGGCAGATTTTAGATCCACTGAATTATTTAACAGTAGTATCTTTGGATAAATGGGATCTCAGAGTAGCTTTTATTATTTCTGTGTTTCAATTTTTTTTTAAATATGGCTTTTGGATTAAAATAAGTTTTTTTTTTAAGTCTCACTCTCATTTCAGCCAAATTTTCAAGGCTATTCTGCCAGATTGAGCCACCCAGACTCCAGCTTCCCACTTAGATCACAGATTTTACTCTCAGAATTCTCTTATTTTGCAATTGTTGTAAGGAAGGGGAATTAGTGTCTTCAAGTAACAGGAACCATCTCAAAGCCCAAGAACAGGAAAAAGCCTAGAGCAGCATTTTTAGGCCTGTACTTGCAGCTTTGCTTCCATTCAGTAACCAAGCTATCAGAATTGACCTTCCTTTTCAGTATCAGGATTGACACTACCGTACTACTGGGAATGGAGGGAGCCTTAGTAGCTTCTTATATGAATTGTACTGTCCTGGAAGTTGCAGGGTTATATTGCTGAGAGTGACCCTAATGGAAGATAGCATGGTGCAGTGAAAAAACAGGAGTAAGAGTTTGCATCTTGTCTTTTGCCACTTCCTCGCTAAGTAACCATAGGCAACTGTGAAGCTCAGTTTCTTCATCCATGAAACAATAATAATCCCATTTACGAGTTCTTTTAAAAAAATAAGTGAGATAATATATGTGAACTGCCCAGCATGTAGCTGCTGTAGCCATTCCTGCATGTTTCTCCTTTGTTGAAATACATGAAGGTTTCTAGTTTTTTTTGTTTGTTAATGTTTAGTCAACATTTATTGTATGCTAATGGTTTGAAAACATTATCTCATTTATTCTTTCTGGCAATTCTAGTTCTTCCCATTTTACAGATGAGGAAACTGACAGTTTAATGCTTGGCCAAAGTCGCACAGCTGGTAAGTGACAGAGCTGGAGCCTGTGTGATTCCAAAGCCAATGTACATTTTATCTTTTTAAAATGGTAGTGTGACTTACATACAAAGAAATGCACAGGTATTAACTGTAAGATTCAAGCAAACAGTTTTCACAATTGCATGCACCCTTGTAATCCATGTTCCCTCAAGATACAGAACATTGTCATCCCTTCAGAAAATTCCCTTATGCCTTTTCTCAGTCGAGCCTACTGTTCTACCCTAAGAAGCAGTAAGTTCTGATTTCTGCCATGTTAAATTAGTTTTGCCTAAAGTTAGTTCCAAAATGTTATATAAATGGGATCGTACAACATACGCTTTTTTGTGTGTAGCATTTTACAGCATAATGTTTGAGACTTACCCCTGTTGTTGCAGATGTTAGTAGTTCATTTCTTCTTATTGCTGAGTAGTGCTCCATTGGCTGTATCATTTCACCTGTTGATTATATTGTTTATCCATTCACCTGTTGATACTTGGACTGTTGCTAGTTTTGGGCTATTATGAATGAAGCAGCTGTGAAAATTCTTGTACAAGATTTTTGTGGATATATGCTTTTATTTCTCTTACACATATATCTAAGAATTGTTGGGTCATAATGGTAGATGTATGTTAACCTTTTTATGAAATTGCTAGTTTTCCAAGTTGTTTATACATGTTATGGTTCCTGTAGTGTATTAATTCCAGTTGTTCCACATCCTTAAAAGCATTTGGTATTGTTAACTTCTAAATTTTAGTAATTCTAGTGAGTATGTAATGGGACCGATATGGTTTTAATTTGCATTTTCATGATAATTATGTTGATCACTTTTTCATGCCCTTATTGGCCATTCATATATCATTTTTTAGAAGTATCTTTTTAAAGTCTTTTGACTAATAAAAAATAATCATGTCCTTTGTCTTATTATTGAGTTAAGGGTATTTTTATTATGTGCAAGTCCTTTATCAAATATGTGTTGTGAATAATCTCTTCCAGCCTGTGGCTTTCCATTCATCTTGTGTTCTTTTGATTAGCAGAAGTTTTACATTTTTATGAAGTCCAATTTATTAATTTTTTTCTCTTATGATTAATGCTTTCTGTGTCTTTCCTGAGAAATCTTGGCCTATGGTTGCAAAGGCATTCTTTATGTTTTCTACTAGAAACTTCATGGTTTTAGCTTTTATATTTATGTCTATAATCCTAAATTAATTTTTTATATGCTATGAGATGGGAATCAGTCTTTTTATATAAATATTCATTTGTTTCAGTACAATTAATTTGTTGGAAAGACATTGAATTTTTGGTGCACTTGCTGCAAAATTATTTGATCTTTATATGTGTGAATCTATTTATAAACTCCATATTCTCTCCCATTAATCTATTTGCCTTTTCACAAATACTGCAATGTCATGAATACTCTATAACTTTATGGTTAAACCTTGAAATCAGGTAGTGTTAGTTTTCCAACTTAATTCTTCCTTTTCAAAGTTGTTGTGGCTATTTTGGCTATCCTAAGGTTTTGTTTTGTTCCCATTTCCTTATAATTTGAGAATCAGCTTGTCAATTTCTTTTTTTTTTTAACACAAAAAGCCCACTGAGATTTTGATTAGATTGCATCGATCCTATCAATTTGGGGAGAGTTGTCATTTTAGAACTGAGAATTCTTAAATCTGTGAATTCAGTGTATCTTTCCATTTATTTAGAACTTCTTTATTTTTTCTCAGTATGTTTTTAAAAGAGTAGTGTTGAGATCTTGTACAATATTTAAACTTATTCCTAAACATTTGGTTTTTTAATGATAGAGTAAATGGTATTATTTAAATTTTTTATTTTCCAATTGTTTGCTGCTAGTATATAGAAATGCAGTTGACTTTTGTATATTGAATTTGTATCATACAATATTGTCAAATTTGTTTACTAGTTATAGTAACTTTTAAAAATGAATTCCTTGGGTATTTCTATGTGTACACTGTAAATAAAGACTATTTAACTTACTCCTTTTTGATGTTTATGACTTTTGCTTATTTTTCTTACCTTATTGCATTGGCTAAGATTTACAGTCCAACAGTAGATAAAAATGGCAAGAATGACATTCTTGATCATTTTTGTTCTTGGGTGAAAGAGTTCAATATTTCACTATCAAAAATGATGTTAGCTATAGGTTTTTTTCCCCTCCTTTTACTTTTTTATTTTTAAAAATTGTGGTAAAATACAAATAACACTTTCCATCTTTTTTTTTTAATTTTTTTTAACTTAAGGTATCATTGATATACAATCTTATGAAGGTTTCACATGCACAACATTGTGGTTTCAACATTCACCCATATTATCTAGTGCCCCAGCCCCACACCATTGCAGTCACTGTCTCAGCGTAGTAAGATGCTATAGAGTCATTACTTGTCTTCTCTGAGCTGTACTGCCTTCCCTGTAACCTACCTATATTGTGATTGATAATTGTAACACTTAAATTCTTAACCATTTTTAAAGTGTACAGTTTAGTGCCATTATGTACATTCATATTATACAACCATCACCACCATTCATCTATAGAACTCTTCATCTTGGAAAACTGAAAGTCTGTACCAACTAATAATATCTCCATAATTCTCCAGCCTCTGGCAACCACTGTTCTACTTTCTATCTTTGAATTTGACAACTCTATGTCTCTCATACAGGCTGATTCATACAGTATTTGTCCTTTTATGTCTGGCTTCTTTCACATAGCATGTTTTCAAAGTTCATCCATGTAGCATGTGTCAGAATTCCCTTCTTTTTTAAGTCTGAATAATACTCCATTGTATGTACATACCACATTTTGCCTATTCATTCACCTGTTGATGGATGCTTGGGTTGCTTACACCTTGTGGCTATGATGAATAATAATATTGCTATGAATGTGAGTGTACAAATACCTCTTCAAGACCTTATTTTCAGTTCCTTTGGGTATATACCCAGAACTGGAATTGCTGTACCATATAGTATTTCTATTTTTAGTTGTTTAAGGAATCATCATACTGTTTTCCATGGTGGCTGCACCATTTTACATTTGCACTAACAATGCACAAAAGTTCTAATTTTTCTGCGTCCTTACCAACATTTGCTATTTTCTGTGCTTTTGATAGTCACCATTCTAATGAGTATGAGATATCTCATTGTGGTTATGATTTGCATTTCCTTCATGATTAATGATACTGAACATCTTTTCATGTGCTTGTTGGCCATGTGTATATCTTCTTTGGAGAAATGCCTATTTAAGTCTTTTGTCCATTATAATTTTTTTTTGAGTTGTAAGTTTATTTAGTGTGGATACTAACCTCTTATCAAATATATGATTTGCAAATATTCATTTCATGGATTGTCTTCATTTTCTTGTGTCCTTTTATTAACAGAAGTTTTAAATTTTGATGTAATACAATGTACTTATTTTTTTGTTGTTGTTGCCTGTGCCTTTTGTGTCATATCTAGGAAATCAATGCCAAATCCAATGTCATGAAGCTTTTCCCCTGTTTTCCTTTAAAAATTTTATAGTTTTCTGTCTTACATTTAGGTCTTCGATCTGTGTTGTGGTAATTTTTGTGTATATGGTATAAGGTAAAGTCCACATTCATTCTTTTGCATGGGCTATTCAGTTTTGCCATCACTATTTGTTGAAAACATTGTCTTTTCCCCATTGAATGGTCTTGACAGTCTTGTTGAAAATCATTGACCATATATGTGAGGGTTTATTTCAGGGCTCTGTATTCTATTCTGTTTGTCTATGTCTGTCTTTTTGCCAGTACCACACTGTTTTGATTACAGAGCTTTGTGATAAGTTTTGAAATCAAGAAGCTCTATGTTTTTTGTAGATGCCCTTTATCAGTGTGAGAAAGTTCCCTTGTATTCCTAGTTTGCTAAGAGTTTTTATCATGAATAGTGTCAAATTTTTCAGATACTACTTGTGCATCTATTTAGGTATTTAGACTGTTAACATGGCGAATTACACTGATTTTTGAAAGTTGAATCAGCCTTGCAATCCTTAGATAAACCTTATATGGTCATGCTGTAAATTAAAAATTGCTGAAATCAATTTGGTAATATTTGTTGTAGATTTTTGGGATTATGTTTCATAAGAGTCAAAAAGCCTGTGTTAACCTCAGTGCCATAATGCCTCCAAAATATTTAAGTCATTATTTTGGGCACATATCCTTTTGTTTTATTTGTGTGAATCTGTATTAGTTTTGGTGCAGTTTTAACAACTGGTTTTCTAGTTAGGTTTTGGAGCTCTCCTGCTTCAAACTTGAAATCTCCATCTAGTGGGCTCTTCTGGAAGCACAGAGGTGAGAACCTGTGATAATGCATTGACTTTTATTCCCATTTAGTCCACTTGGTGGCAACAAGCCCTAACTGAAGAGCCAAGAGCAAGGAATCAGACTGAAAAATAGAAGAAAACAATGCTTGTAAAACTCCTAATCGAACAGAACTGAAAACCAAGATTTTCTGAAAAGTAATACTGCTAGGGCTCAAAATCTGAGAGAAGGAATGAGCCCTTAGCTCATTCTAAAAACATGAATGAAAACTGTAATTAAAAGTATATGGGAATCCATTTTGCTGCCCCCCTTCCCTTGCCTCTCATGTTGGCTTTTTCAGTGGCTGTTGAATCACTTTTCTTTGAATATTGGGTATGGAAGCTTAAGTGAGAGAGCTGACCCTTAATGCAAAGGGATCTGAGTTTGGGGAGGGTGGGAGAAAGACACATGTGCACTCATATCCAAGAACTGAAAAACTACTTCCAGGGAGACTCTGAGAATTAATGGCTCCATGGGTCTGAGACTCCTTTTCTTTGGCATAAAGAAAGGATATTTTATGAATGTCACAGTCTAAGGTATGAGTTTTCCTTATAAAAATGGAAATTGGGAGAACAGATTTTCCTGAGCAAGGAATTGTTTAAGATAGTGGTGAAGGAGGAAGGTCAGTTATAGAATGGGAGATTCTAAGAAGCCATGGGTAAAATTTATAGGGCTGTGAAAATTAAAAGATAATGGGTGGGGTGAGTTTCTAATGCTCCCTGGAATAGTTAAGAGAAAAGGTTTGGGATGACAACCAGGCTGGAAGCAATGTGACCTGGCAGCCTAGGACAGCTTGCTTGGTTATGGCAGTGATGCCAACTTTTTTTTTTAACCTCAGTGACTTAGGTAGGTCATGACTTCATGACTTAGGCAAGATACCATGACCTACTTATCCTGCCTGTTCCTGTGTTCTACTTGGAAATAATTGGTTGGCAGTGGACTGTTACATGGGGGAAGGATAAGTATACTTTAGCAATTGAGGTATGATTCATATTTGACACAGCATATATACATGCCAAAGTAATTACTGGAAATTTTAAAATAAGGATACTGTTGATGCAGTACCTATCATTATACACAGCATTTATCAAATTGCTTGAAATCAGTGTTGAGTGAGCCATAATTGAAGATTAAAAAACAAGAATAGCAATTGAAAGCTACCACTAATCCTTCAGTGATAATAGAGTTCTGAGAACTGCAAGATTTCCAGCTGATTTTATGTGTGTTTGCAGTAGGATCTTTGCAACATGGCTACACATTTTATGGCAACCAGGCTTCTTAGTAGAATACTACAGAGTCTCCTGTTAATTTTAGTTTATAAACATTGAATTTTATCAAGTTCCTTACAAGTAGCTTTATTCATAAGTAGAAGTGAATTGAACAGTTACTAATAAGGTGGATGAATGAATGTTGGATTAATTTACCAGGAGGATCCTTCAAGTTCATACCTTGGGAATTGTAGGGCTAAAAGATTAGGAAGGAGGAGGTGAAGGTAGAAAAATAGCCACAGGCTAGCTTGAAGGAGGCCCCCTGCAATGGGAACTTTGGAGTGAGTGTTTATAGAAAAAGAAGAAAGTGGAAAGAGTGTTTCTTCTGTGACTTAAAGCAAAACCTCACCATTGTGTTGTGTGTATGGTCACTGTGTATGCACAGATTTTCATAACAGTAGCTCTAATACTGTTGATTGAATTGCTACTCTATGAGATCAGTCTTGCAGCAGAATTATTGTTATATGAATCTGATATTAAATGATTCTTCTAGGAATTGTTTTTCCATATGTTGAATGGAGTAGATCTATGTAATTAAGAAGAAAATAAAATCCTTATGTGATGATTTGCGCTGGGACTTCTGTTGATTTGTTTGGTGTCTGGATTATTTAGCATCTCAGCTGTCCAGGAATCTGTCAACATAGCTAAGATGCAGTAAAAGCCACGCCCTGAATACCATTTTCATTAAAATAATCTTTTTTTTTAATATAATTTATTTTATTATCATTAATTTACAATTACATGTGCAATATTACGATTATTAAACTACCCCTTCATCAGGTCCCCCCCACCAACCCCATTACAGTCACTGTCCATCAGCGTAGTGAGATGCTATAGAATCACTACTTGTCTTCTCTGAGTTGTACTGCCCTCCCCGTGCCCCCCCAACATTACATCTGCTAATCGTAATGCCCCTTTTTCCCTCTTATCCCTCCCTTCCCGCCCATTTTCCCCAGTCCCTTTCCCTTTGGTAACTATTAGTCCGTTCTTGGGTTCTGTGAGTCTGCTGCTGTTTTGTTCCTTCAGTATTTTTTCTTTGTTCTTATACTCCACATATGAGTGAAATCATTTGATACTTGTCTTTTTCGGCTTGGCTTATTTCACTGAGCATAATACCCTGTAGCTCCATCCATGTTGTTGCAAATGGTAGGATTTGTTTTCTTCTTATGGCTGAATAATATTCCATTGTGTATATGTACCACTTCTTCTTTATCCATTCATCTACTGATGGACACTTAGGTTGCTTCCATTTCTTGGCTATTGTAAATAGTGCTGCAATAAACATAGGGGTGCATCTGTCCTTTTCAAATTGGGCTGCTGCATTCTTAGGGTAAATTCCTAGGAGTGGAATTCCTGGGTCAAATGGTATTTCTATTTTGAGTCTTTTGAGGAACCTCCATACTGCTTTCCACAATGGTTGAACTAATTTGCAGTCCCACCAGCAGTGTAGGAGGGTTCCCTTTTCTCCACATCCTCGCCAACATTTGTTGTTGTTTGTGTTTTGGATGTTGGCCATCCTCACTGGTGTGAGGTGATATCTCATTGTGGTTTTAATCTGCATTTCTCTGATGATTAGCGATGTGGAGCATCTTTTCATGTGCCTGTTGGCCACCTGAAATTCTTCTTTGGAGAAGTGTCTATTCATGTTCTCTGCCCATTTCTTAATTGGATTATTTGCTTTCTGTTTCTTAAGGTGCATGAGTTCTTTATATATTTTGGATGTCAACCCTTTATCAGATACGTTTTTTATGAATATATTCTCCCATACTGTAGGATGTCTTTTTTGTTCTACTGATGGTGTCCTTTGCTGTACAGAAGCTTTTCAGCTTGATATAGTCCCACTTGTTCATTTTTGCTTTTGTTTCCCTTGCCCGGGGAGATATGTTCATGAAGAAGTTGCTCATGTTTATGTCAGGAGATTTTTGCCTATGTTTTTTTCTAAGAGTTTTATGGTTTCATGACTTACATTCAAGTCTT
>JAVSCE010006418.1:0-11008 GCA_032199065.1 Smutsia gigantea
TAAAATTCATAAACACCTAGGGGTTTAAAAAGTGAACCCTCTGTGGTATCATAGCAGGTACTTTGGTAAGAGATTGCTTTTTGTGTGTAAGTACTCCATTTTTTTTCTGCCTGCTGTCATATAGGTGGATAGCTTATGAAGGATCCAATTTCTTGGGACGACAAATCCTACTTGAGCCTAATGAAATCCCAAATTGGACATCATTCAGTGGATGGAAAACAATTGGTTCCCTCCGTCCTATGAAGCAGGTAAGGAGAGAGGAACCATAAAATCCAAAATAGCTCAATTTTCTAATAGAAATTTTGTAAACCATAGTATCTGAAATACTAACCAGTTTATTTTGTTTGCCATTTATGATATAGGGAGGATTATATTAGGAAATCTATAGGTTTTAACTAATTCATAAACTCACACCTAAGGTCAACATTGGATTTAAGCTTTGAGTCCAAAGTCTTTTCAACCTTGTTGACTTTTCATGGGAAAATAAATATTGTAACATTCATGGCAAGCAGCGGAAACAAGAATGAATGCTGAGACCACACTAGTTCACTAAGCATTTGGAATATCCCCCACCTACAGACTACTCAGGATAGATCCTGGCAGTTTGATTAAGGTAGTATTTATTGCCCATCTGCTGCTTGTCAGTCTTCTGTTCAAACACGTCCCACGGCTCCTGGGATAGGTGCAGGCTCCCCTCTTCGCAGACCTCAGTGACCAGCTGCCCTCGCCTCTCCGGCTGCGCCTCTCACGGTCTAGTCCACACTCCTGTGGCTGCGTCACATGCACCAGTGTACATGGTGCTTTCCTGACGCAGGCGGTGCCCCAGCCTAGAAGCTCCTTCCCTCCTTCTCTGCCTGGCTAGTTCGCACTCACCCCTCTAAATCCTGCTTGAGCAGCAGGTTCTTCAGGATGCCTCTTCGCCCTCTGTCTGAATCAAAATCAGATCCGACCTGCCGCTGTTCCTACCAGGTAGTGCCTGCGGTGTGTGAGCACACTGCCGTGGCTGGACTCACGTGGGCGCCTTCTCGCTCTGCTGCAGCCAAGGGAGGGCAGGGCTGTGCGCATCTTGCTGGAGGTTCTGTTCCTGGTACCTGTCACGATGTCTGGCCCGTTGTAAGAATTCAGGGACTATTTGTTAAGTGGAGGAATGAAGGTTTGGCCTGGTGCAGAGAATTATGGAAGAAACAAGGAGAGACGTTTCTTCCTTACTGGAGCTTACATTTTTGTTGGGTAAAAACATGTCCAACTCAAAGCAGTAATATAAAATGCAATGTAATGATCAAAAAGCCACAGGCCACATCCAGGTCAGAGAAAGGAAGTATGAGCATGTGGGAGTGGGGGGGGGGGTGGTTTCCTGGAGGGCGGGAAACCCACGCTAGGCTGTCAGGGGTGTGATGGTCAATGGATGTGCCATTTGTACTTCTCTCTATCCCTTCAGAAACATTTTCTCACCAATTCCAGAAACTGTCCTTTAAGGTAAGAGTTATCCCCATTTTCTAGACACAGAAGTTAAGGCTCAGAGAGGGAACCCATTTCTAGACACAGAAGTTAAGGCTCAGAGAGGGAACCCACTTCTGTCATGCCCTAAAATTTGTGTTCTTAAGCAATCACATCCTCCTTTCCTCTAAAATAAGATCATTTACAGAGCGGCACCGTATATTCCAGGCCCCGAGCGCAGGGATGTAAGTGCTGAGGCTCTGATGTTCAGACAGGACATACTGTTAAAGAAACGGCAGTCCATTAGGGATTAACCTGACTGGTCTGCTGCCCCCTTCTCGTGCGTGCACTCCGTGCTCCTGCCTACCGCTCTGCTTCCGTTGGCCCACATCCCAGCTCTGCCACTTGTGAGCAGTGACTGGGTGAGTCATTCCATCCCTTGGCACCTCAGAAGCCTCTCTGGTGAAACTGATCACACTGCTCACTTCTCGGTATCAGGAGGATTAAGTAAGATGCTGTGTGTGAAGAGTTGGTTGCAACATGGCTCATGTTAATATGATGACGCTTATTCCTAAAGTTTATTATTCACAGTGTCTCTTGAGAGAACCAGAGACGCTCTTCTGACGGGTCCTGAACATTAGTGGGCTTTCCCGGCAAAGAGTGTGTGGTGCGGATTTCCTGACATTCACATCTTGCTTATTGCTCACTCCTGTTACCTGGGATGGTGGGAATCCCATTGAAAAGCCATGGGAAAGAGCAAGGCAGAAGTGGGAATTGAGTGTAGCTGTTCCTTCACAAGCTGAATCCTGTTGTTAGAAACTCGCAAGCCAAGTCAGACACTAAGAATGGGTCCCTCCCTTTTGAAAGGTGGTTGCTCGTGGGGGAAGGATGTCCCTGACCATTGTTCAGGGTCCTGAGGTAAAGGACAGCTAGAACAATAGCCTTTTAATTTTACCCAGAAATTTTTTGACAACATAATATGTGATATTCTGATATCCCTTAGGAGCGATCCGATTGCTATTCTGGTTAAACATTTAATTTCAAAATATTTTAATAGATCATTTTCTCTTTGGCTGTTTAGGCCACAGCTTTGAAACCCAGCAAAGGAATTCTGGGTTTGTAAACAGTATTATGGGTCAGATTTCCTTTTTGGTAAGGCTGTCGGTACTGCTTTAGTTTATATTCTTGTTTAGAAATTAAGGAATAATGTGTGATCCCCTCTGAAGGTGAGAATTAGGAAGTCGCTAAGGTACTTACAATGTCTATCAGTGTTTTACAGTGTGATTATAGAGGAGTCAGCCTACAGGTGTGTAATAAGGGTAATTAGTACCTTGCTTGAGTTAATTGGTTTAAACTGTGCTGTTTGGCCCTAACGTAATTGGAAGGTCCTCTGTGAAGGTCACGCCTGTGTTCTTATGTGTGTAAGGTAGGAGACTATAATAAAGACGTACTGAAGCCTCAAGAATGAATAATTGCAGTGGGAGACAATTATAATATAGACCTATTATGAACGACAGAAATTTAAGTTCATTACAGTTGCATTCTGAATACGGAAATAGTTTGAAACAGTTAAAACATTTTGCTAAATAGAGGTCATCTTTACTTGCTTTAAATTACTGGATAAAAATTTGTTCTTCTATTTGCTTAGAATGTTTATTTCCTTTGGAAGGCTAAACATGGCAGCAATTTACCAAAATTCAGCTGGCTTCTTGGGGATCTGTCCTAAGTGTGACCTAGTGGAATATTCGCAGGTAGACTGACTGATACTGTGTTGCATTTCCCTCCCACTTGGGTTTCTCAGAGTGAAAGTGCTCCCTTATTAAATAACAGACCCAAGGTGGGAATGGTGTGTCCTGTATTTTATTACACTAAGACTGGAGGCCTAAGTCATGGGGATGAAAGAGTGGCTTCTGTGGCACTTCAGTGACATGCTGTGACCTTTCATCATCTTTCTTATTCACACTCCCACCTTTGGAGTTGGTCTCTCTTAATACCTTGTGTCTAAGAGTAACTAGTGCATTTCAGCTCAGGCCTCAGTTCCCTAGTGAAGAGGGAGGGTTTAGGTGTAGACAGACCTGGCTTCTCCACATCTGTGTCAACCTTACTTGTAAAAAGTTAGGTCATAATTGTCCTTCTTAAAGGGTTGTCCTGATTATTAATTCTAACAAATGATACAGAAGCCCAAAAAGCATTTAGCACACTGCTTGACATATACTAAGCTCTCAATAAATATGAACTAATATCTTTAGAGACAAGTCCTAGGTAGGATTTTATCTGACAACTTATTGTATATATGCCAGGCCTAGGGGATGAAGTTCTTTGTCACCCAATTGTTGAATGCCTCTGTAATGATCTCTTCCCTTGGAGTATAAAGGTCAACAAAGAGAGCGCCACAGCGACTAGGGCCCTCAGCCACCTGGGACTGTCAAGGCCTCCCGCAGTCATTTGGCACTTGCACAGAGCTCAGGACAGCAGTGTCTGATGGCTGCAGTCTTTGCTGCGCTGCTGGGAGACCCGTGCAGTAGTACCTGGCCCTTCTCCCTACTTCTGCCTCCCCCAGACCAGCAAGGACACAGTAGTGATCGAATGAAACTCATCAAGTCCCTACCTCTTCACCGCTTGCCAATGTAACTATGCTAGTAAATGACACTATTACCTTTTACCCTTACAAAAGGGCATTCTTTAGAAAAGTGTAATAGTGTAATAGGAGTTGTACAGTTGAAGCTTTGTGCTCACTGGTCTAAGGATTTTCTAATAGAAAATACTGATTCATATATATTTTCTAAAGGGAATAAGAGTGAAATTGATATAAATAAAATAAATTACATCACTTCTCACTTCTCTTTAAACTTTCCTTCTTTGGAAGGATTGATTTCTAGATTCACAAGTTTTCTTCTAAATGTCTCTGTCCCCTCTTAATAGCCCGCAGTATACATTAGAATAAAAAACCGAGCCCAGAACGAATATCTGACAGTCACTGGAAATGGAGCAAACACAAGGGCGACGTCAGTGTGCATCTCTCCCTACAGCGGGAAGACCACGCAGATCTGGCACTACTGTCGAGGACTCTTTAAATCCAAGGTAACTGAGTTCGCTCATACTGCTCCCTGCTTTTTGATCTTTGGTTTTTTCTTCTGGAAACCAGAATTTTTCCAAATCAAATGGCATCATAAAATACTGCAGCCTCCAAGAAGCAGTTTGTTACATGATTCTCTACTGACATGTGTATTACTAAAACTAAGTGAAATGACTTAGAGAATTTTTTGATCTAGAAAACTCAGTGTTTCTTCTAAACTAAAAACTAAGGTTCTCACAATATTATGGATATGCCTCAAGGATTTTTTTTAAACCAGTGATAAAAGTCACTAGATCCAAACTGGATTGTGCTTTTGTGAGATGTCCCTTCCTCTGCCAGATAAAGCCAGCTGTCTTTGTGATTCCAAACACAATGGAACCTTCTCGTTTTCAAACTACAGAATGAAGTAGTAGAAGAACAAAGCTTTAATTGGAGAAAGCTTAGAAAATAAAATATAGGTTGTTTTCTATGACCCCCTCCATTACATTTCCTGCTGTGAGGAGGAGAACACCAGTTTTATTGTAATGCCAATGGAATATCTACTCTCTTCTAGTGCTTCAACAAAAATGAAAAGCACTTGAAGTATTTATTGTCTGGATATCTATCACATCACCTGAAGTTTTTATAAGAAAACCAAACTTGACCTAACCACTTTAGCTAACAGGACTTAACATTTAATTCTAATTCAACAAACTTTTGTTACCCACCCCTGGTAATGCAGACATCTTTTACAAACAAGCACCTCCATTACGGTAGGTTCATTTTTGTACCATCTTCTTCCCTCAGCCATAAGCAAGACTTAAAAAGTTTACTGAAATTGGGCTTCTTTTTAGATAAAACATAATCATGCCTTAGATTTGTTCGCATGAAAGAAAAGGGACCTAATTCAATTCATTTTAGAAAACACAGTGTTGCCAATTTATTTCTCAATCCTTTTAGGCCAGTGATACATGTCTCGATGTGATCGGTGGCCGGGACACCCCCGGAGCGAAAGTAGCCCTATGGGCCGAACACGGGCAAGTCCAGCAGAGGTGGCGGCTGACCAGGAACGGAACCATCAGCTCCTGTCTCAGTGATCGGCTGGTCCTTGATGTTAAAGGTGGGCCTCTGGTGAAACCCAGGGTTTCGTGTTTCTGGATAAAATTTTAAAATTCAAATCTCCTCAGTAAAAAAAACCCTTATAAATAAGAGAAATATTGAGTCATTTTTAATTTGCTTAAAAAAAACTTTAAGATACGCCATTTTAACAATTAGCTATATGGATCAAGCAGAAAAAGCCTAAGGACAAAGTCTAAGAAGGTTTTTGTTCATTTGCTACATGATCTTTGAGAAGAATCCTAAGTTTGAAGCAACATCAGCCATAAAATCTCATCTGTTTCTTAGAAGGAAACATCTCTAACTTTTTGCTGTGCATTGGTTGTAGTCCTTAAAAGCCCTGAGTT
Organism: Smutsia gigantea; assembly: GCA_032199065.1. NCBI lineage: Eukaryota > Metazoa > Chordata > Mammalia > Pholidota > Manidae > Smutsia > Smutsia gigantea. The sequence goes on from JAVSCE010006418.1 coordinate 5,956, forward strand.
AAAACTTAGGTATCATTTAAACTTGTTTTTGAATTCAGCAAGGTAAGGGCCAACATTATTCAGGGCCTTGGATTTAAGTGGGTTAGACACAGCCACTGTCAGCGTCAGAAACACACACACGCGGCACCTGACTAAGCCAGGGGGCTGTGTTCCTGAGAATTGCATCGTTGAGGCACACATATGTGATCATCTGTTATACCTCTTAGTATTTGAGTCATAATAAGATCCAATTTGAGATGAATAATAGCCAAGCCTTATTTAAACTCAGTTTCCCATTCCAGGCTGCGTTGTAGATGACGTATCTACCCCACAGTGGGCCGAACAAAAGCTTGTGATTGTGTTGTACACCTGTGTGAACAAATAATCTTTTCTTTGAAATTTCTATTTTAGGAGGAAATTATTATGACAAGACACATGTGATTGTAAATCAGCCCCTGGAGGAAGAAGAAACACAGAAATGGGACATTGAAATCCTGTGAGAGCCTCTACCATCTCTAACAAGAGCAAAGCAAGAAGGAGCCTCATGTCCTAAGGAAAGGAAGCTGCTTGTGCTCATGCTCCTCAATCACTGAGCAGAATGAACTTCTTTCCCAGCTCCAAGACTACTGCTCTTCACCACAGAAAAGCTCAAAATAGTCTTTCAAAATAGTGATTCATTGTTCCGATGAAGAATACGTTTTGGTTTCTGGGAAAGGTTCTATTCCTGCAAGATCTCCAGCTCTGGTGAACAAGTTTCTTGAAGTCTGTTTTTCTCTATCTCCCAAGCACGTGTTCCATTCCTAGGGCACTAGTGACATGGTCAGCCTGTGTGAGTGCAAGGCCAGGGAAACAAATTCCTCTGGGCCAAGCCATACTTTTGTAAAAAGAGGAATTTTTTTTAGCACTATCTGAAAACATACTGAATAAACCTCCCTACTAAGCTGCTATATTAGACAAACATTAAAGGTTTTCTCTCTCAAGACTTCTGCAACTGAAGCACCATAGGTATTCATACTTATAACTGACCTCAGGGAGGGACCACTGCTTTGTTAGGAAAAAGGCTCAAATACTGGAGTATTTCCTCTGGGCCAGTCTTTGCTCAGGCCTTCAAACTAAAACATAACCTGTGGCTATCCTTGCACTTTATAAACAAAGAGCCTCTGACCAGCAGTTGCCTGACCTGCCCTCAAGACGTGTTTATGAGATTGTGTTACCTATGTATAAGAATAGTCCATTTTTCTTTGCCTGAAGTAAAAGAAAATTTCAAATGTTCAAATAAAAACCAAATCGTATTTACAAAATGACAAAACTCAAGTTTTTCACACCCATTTTAAGTAGCTTTCATTTAACCAAAATCAGGTAGGATATCATCTTTGACTTAGCTTCAGGTGTAAACGACCACCTTCAACTGTACAATTCACAAGCATTGTTCCCAAACTTTTGCCAGAAAGTGGAAGCACATTTGCTCTATTTTTATATAGAAAACTTAAATTCTCCAGTGATATTTTTAAAATACCAATGTCTATGCACTTTAGAATGTAAAATGACAGTGAATTGTTTAAACTCAAAAAGACCCACTGTATTATTTTTTAGAGAGACTTGGTCTTTCCATGTATATATTATTAGGTGTTTTTTCCTTCAATCTCAGGCTTTTTTGTCATCTTTAAAGCAGCATCAGTAAAGCTCCCTTTTGTCCCCACATGTGAGTGCCTCTCATGTGGCAAAATTATTTAATAAAACTTATGTTATAGGGGTAACTTTAACGGGGAGTGGAAAGGGGTGTATATGCAAAGGTATGTATATTTTTATTGTAAAAAAAGTTAATTTTTGTTTTAATTGCTTAAAATTTTCCTAGAGCCAGTGAGGCCCTTTAAAGAAGCTGTTTCTTCCAAAGAAAACAAAGCCAGGTAATGATATTTAAGTGACACATTTACTGGAATTGTGCCTTTTTTACCACACTGGATTAAATAAACTTCTCAGAAGTATCATTCTGTTACTTTCTGGGACACCTAATTCGCTGTTCTTTTTCCATGTGCCACTGTTGGGTTATTAGATACACAGGTAAGGAAAAATTGGTTATAACCATTCCTTCTCCCCAGTCTGGTGGCTGAAAGCAATAGGGACTCCCTAGCACACAAATGTTTGCTTTTCATATGTATGTGGAATAACAGACATTGTATCTCTGTAAAGGCACTAGACTACCTGGATTAAACATTCTGTTCAGAGGGATAACACCAGGCTTTCCTGTAGTAAGTCTCAGGTCCCTGACAGAAACAACTAAACTGTTCCAAATTTGCTTCGGTGCATCCACAAGTCATAAAGGAAAGCAAAGTCCATGAGACTGAAAATGGAGAAACTAGTCATGAAAATGCCACTTGAGTGTTTTCTCCAAAAACTTCCATGATTGTCAATACAGCATATCTAATTATAGTTTATGTAAATTGCAATTCCCATATGAAAATTTAGACACAATGAATGCATTCTAATTTAGTAAGAAATACTAATCATCCCCATGCAAGGACTCTGTAAACTGTGTGAAATGTTAAGTCCACACTGCAGTCCTAAAAAAGCACGTTACCCATAATTCCGATGTAACACTCTTCCCAGCTACCACCAAACCACAGGAAAGACATATGTTTTCGGCTGGGACAAACCTGTTTCCTCATTTCCCATCATGCGTGTCTCTCTTGTTCTTTAAGGAATGATAGATGTAAAACATCTTGAATTTCATCCTTTTAAAAAAAAGGGGGTTAAGAATTCATCAAAAAAACTTTCAGAACTTCTAGCTAGGAGGGTTTTTCTATAATACAGGCTAATTCCCAGAGAAATCATAAAGCTTTGATGCTTAAGTGAAATTTATTGAACCTTGTAAAAAATTATTTTGGTAAAATGTTATGGTGTGTATACACACACACACACACACACACATTGTATATATCATTATAGTCCTCAGATTACTATTTATATGTAGCAAATAGATAAGTCAAATGTAAAACTGCATCTGGTAGAGCAGAAACTTGGTTTATATATCAACTTATCATTGAAACATTCAAATTTCATTTAACTTCACCCATACTTTTTTTTTTGACAACAAAATTTGATACTCATATATAAATCAGCAATTTGTGAACACCATGCAGCAAAATATTACCAGCTATGTGATCTATAAAAACTTTCATTCCAATGCAGTAGCCTCCCAACTAGTCTCTACTTCCCTTTCCAACCACCCTGTACAGTGCAGTTTTTCATCTCTTCCAGAAGCTTCAGCAATTCCTCATCACCTCTTAGGTAAGGGTCAGGCACCTAGGCCTGATGTAGAATGTCTCACTTGTTGGTTATCAGAGTAACTACAGTTTTTAAAAATAGGGGCATGTGGGATTATGTACTTTTGAGGTTATATATAATAGTAATCTAATCCTCTCCATACCTGGCCCTGATGGCTGAACAATCTAGCTATGGAGACATCTAGGGGTCCCCAACTCTCACTCCCTCTCATCATTCATGGAGTACATCCTCAGACAGCTCATCAGGAGGAACAGGGTGAAGCCACAGAACATAGGATAGGTCCTAAGGATTGTACAGGGGAGCTTTAACCATAAATGCAGAGGCTCCAACCCAGACCAGATGAAGCCTGGGAATTTATAATTTCTAAAAGTTGATTCTAGTATCAGCCAATTTGGGGAGCTGCTGGGCCAGGTGGGAAGGTTATATACAATGCAGATATTTTTCTCCATGATCTATAGGATAGAGATTTTTTAAGAACATCAGCAAAACCACATGTAGGGTGGGAGAGGGCCTAAGACAGGGAGGCATGAACACTGCAGCTGTCCAAGTACAGGCACCATGGCCTGCATTAGGGGGATGTGGGCAAGCCCCCAAAGGCCCAACAGGCAGAAAACCGTGGAACCCAAACAGTAAGATCTGGGCATTATCTGAACAAAAGCATGGCACTGAGCTGTGAGAATATACAGATTCCCAAGGAGAAGGGTGGTGGCCACCTGTTAGTCTGGTGACCTGAGGCCTGTGATGGAAATGCCCTGAGAGGAAACCTCTCCCCTGGGGATACTCAGGCCCTACTGTGACCACAATATGGTCTTTAAATTGCAGTCTCACTATGCTGTCCAGCCATGGCATCTGTCCACCTAGAAGATGCAGAGAGAAAGCCAGCCTTCAAAAGAGAAAACCAGCAGGTTCCAACTTTTCTTGCAGGAGCAACTATTTAAGAGACACATTTAATAACAATTTGCCGGCGATTCTGAACACAGGGTGTCATCCAACCCAAGTATTGGCTCACCCCGACATTTACAGTAATAGTGTAGTTTACATCCTTATAGTGAAGACAGACACATCACAGATAAAGGACAAGAGAAGTTAGCAAGTACATGAAACATATAAATGATACCATGGAAACCCAGTAGTCACCCCAACCGAGGCAGGACACAGAACACTCCCCGCTCAGCTCCCTATCCTCTAGCTACATGCTCTGCACGTGGATTCCAGAAGGACCACCTGGGTTCAAAACGCACCTCCCCACCACTTACTGGGTGTGTAACCACGACAAAATCCCATCTATGTAGACCAAGCACAGTGTCAGGTAAAAGCCACCTAATTCACAGAAAGAAGTTTTCTTTTCCAAACTGGATTTAGCTTCATAAGAAAGGAGCCACTACAGACTAGCCTAACTGGCTCATCTGGTTAAGGAAAGAATCTGGAGGATCACAGCTTATTGACTATAACAGCTAAGACAAGGAAAGCTTTAGATATTGGGGGCCATAAGCTGATACTCAGAAAACTGTTCTGCTAAAGATTAAAATGTGTGCTAATAAAAATTTGGTACTTTGAATAGGTGCAATCAAATTCCCTCAAAGATGACAATAAAAATGCACATAGAATGAATGTTAGAAGGGACCTTGTAGGTTGAATATTTCATTGGCTCTCACCTGGTGATTAAACCTTTTCTAGAAGTTAGTAAAAAGAATATTCTCAACCCTATTAAGAAAGAGAAGCAGCCCAAGAGCTGGCCTGGTACTCGCATCTGTGTCCCGGTGTGCTGTTGAACAAAGGCAGTGTCAAA
>JAVSCE010006419.1:0-146102 GCA_032199065.1 Smutsia gigantea
GGGGGAGGTGTGTCAAACTCTGGAGGGAAAAGGGGCCTCGTCCCAGTGTCTCCATACTCAGTAACTGTAGCTCAAACGTGAGTGCTTCTAGCCCTATAAAGGGTTCTGACCCTTAGCAGCTCCTCTGATCTTGTGAACCTCCTCGATTGTTAATTTTGTATGTCAACTTGACTGAGCTGTGGGGTGCCCAGGTACTTGCCCAAACCTTACTCTGAGTTATTTCCGTGATGGTGTCTTTGTATGGGAGTAACATTTAAATTGGTCAACTGTCATCTATAACATGGGCTGGCCTCACCCAGTCAGCTGAAGGCCCAAAAAAGACCAACACTCCTAGAGTGAGAATTCCCCAGCAACTGCCTTGGGACATTACCTGCAACATGGGCTCCTCCCAGATAATGGCCTCTGAATTGGGGTATCAGCTCCTCTGGGTCCCTAGCCTGCCGGCCCACCCTGCAGGCTGGACTTGATAGCCTCCGTAACTGCATGAACCAATTCCTTAAATTGTTCCCTTTCTTTACATATGTCCTGTTTTATACATATATATGTATATATATATATATATATATTCTACTGGTTTTGTTGTTCTGGAAAACCCTAACACACCTCCCTAGAGGGCTCCTCCCTCACCTGCATGGGTTGGGGAGACACCTGCCCTGACTATACCAGGAGGTGTGAAGGGAGCCGAGGCTGCTGCTCCTTTCCCATGCAGGGTACTCCAAGCCGAGCCCACAGTGTCCATTTCTAGCCCCACCTCTAGGGACCAAGGTCTGAAGCTCCCTGCCCCCTTACAGGGAGACATGAGCTCACTGACCAGTGCTGCTGAGTGAAGGGTTCTGGGGTACATGGGCTGCTGCCTTGGCCTCTAATATTATCCCTGACAGCTATGGCCTCCAGGGTCTCCCTCCATGTGTGGTGACAGAAGTCAGGGCACTGGACTGGAAACCAATTTATTTAACCTAAAAGGTCAGGGAGAGGAATGACAGTGTCCTTGGCTGGGTCATGAGTGGAGATGGTGGCCTGAGTGTGCTGGGGCCTCAGCAGTTCCACTATCTGAAGTGCCCTTTTCTCAGATGTCAGGAGGGAATGAGGGGTAGTTGGCAGTTGGTCAAGAACTGTGGGCCCTCCCATCCTACCCCAAGGGAGGAGGTGTCCCCCAGTTAGCAGAGGGCCAGGAGTAGGACAGGGATCCCTCCTTGGCTGGGCCTTCATGGGGGAGAAATTTGCCCTCTGTGCTCAGGAAGGAGCCATGCCTCAAAGCCAGCTGACTCCAGAGGGTGGAGAACCCAAAGGCCTCCTCTGGATCAGAGAAAGGTGGTCCTGACCTGGTTTGGGAACAGAGGAAGGAGCATGTCGAGGTCAGAGAAATACATCTCTCTTCTGGGCCAGGAAGCATTCAGGGACTCTGGTGATTCCCACTGGGGAGCAGTGTGCCCTCTCCCTGGCTAGAACCCTAGCCGACCCTGAACTGACCAGAGCTGCGAGCACTAGGCACTGTAGAAACACCGTTTGTGGCCTGGGGCTAAAGACGCCCAATGCAGGAGCTCTGAGCCCACGAGAGAAGGTGGAAAGCAGTCCAGTGGGTGGGTCAGACACTTCAATCCTGCTTGCCTGCTGGGGCCAGGCTGCGGGGGAGTAGTTTGGAGTGACCAGCAGGGGCCAGTGAGGCCCCCAGAGGGGAGTCCAGCTTCACCTTGTCCAGGACGGTCTTCTTGATGGCAGCTGGTGAGACCGTCTCCTGGTCAGCCATGGACTGCAGCTCCCTGGGGAGGCAGTGAGGAGGGTTAGGTCCAAGTGTCTGCCCTCTCCTTCCTGAGCCCAAGGCCCACAGCTCCCAGCACCTGCCAGCACCCGGTGCTGCTGCAGCGCCCATCTCAGGGCCTTTGGACCTGCACGCCGGCTGCCAGTGACCCCACCCCTAACTGCTGTCCCCCTCCCTCTCATCTCATTCAAAGCAGCTCAGGGTCACCAAACCTACAAGCAGCGCCCCCAGGCCCTGGGCCATCGCTGCCCCAAGCACAGGACTGGGCCTTGCCTGTCGTCCCGCAAGTTGGTGCCAGGAGGCAGCACCATGTCCTAGCCTCACTGCCAAGTGTGGGGTGCTCAGGGCAGCCAGTGGTGCGTTTGGATTGGTGAGCGGGCATGGTGGCGAGAAAGATGCCTGGTATGCTGCAGACATGGACTGGGGAAGCGACTCCGAGCCAGGATGCCCAGCTGTGTGTGCCTGCTCTTTGGTCTCCTTTCAGCTCTTGCAAAGCATCCTGCTTGTCTGAGGTGCTCCGTCTCCCCAGTGACGTCAATGGGAGGGCGTTATAGTCAGACCCACTGAGGTTCCCTCTGGTTCCCACTGGCCTGCCTCCTGGCTTGAATGATCAATCCAGTCTGAGGGATACACATAATGGAACCATGTGGGGAGCACAGCTTGGGCCCAGAGGGCATCCCCTCCTCACAGGGCAGAGGAGGATGGGGAGAGGGGCTGCAAACTAACCCTGGGGACACTTGGCAACCACCCAGCCAAAGCTCCATAAGCATCTGCTGAGTGAATGACCAAGCAGACATGGGAGGCCAGGGGCTCTGGTGGGCTGGGGTAGGCAGCCAGGGGGCAGCAGAAGCAGGACCTTACCTTGTGCGGATGCAAGAGGCCTCTACAGCATTGATGAGCAGGGATCGGAAGCCCCCACTTTCTAGCACATGCAGGGCGTGGATGGTGGCTCCGCCAGGAGAGCAGACATTGTCCTTGAGCTGGCCCGGGTGCTGCTCTGAGTCCAGCAGCATCTTGGCAGCTCCCTGCCATTAAAGAGAGAAGCTAGCCGCTGTGGGGGCACCCTCCTGCCACCAACTCTCCACCCATCCACCCCGTGCACCAGCCTTTGGGCCTGACAAGGAGTGGCCCTCACCAGAGGATCAGGAAAAACACTGACCAGCAGAGCCTGGGCCCCAAGTCGAACTGCTAGGCGCCTTGGAAGCCCCATCTTCACACCCCCATCAGCCAGGGCATCCAGGGCAGTGAATGCCTACAGGAAGAAGACACCTAAGGCCCTGTCCCGGGCCTTCCCTCCCTCAGGCAGTGGCAGCTGGAGCAGAAGCAGGGCCGGAGACATGCACTGAAGTGTGAGCAAGAGCCCACTGTTCCCAGTTGCTGGCCACCCACCCCCAGTGCTCACGTAGGCTGGGCCACTGCCACTGAGGCCTGTGACGGCATCGATAAGGTCTTCCTCCACCTCGGTGCAGAAGCCCACACTGCCCAGGAGCTGCTCCAGGAGCCTGCCATCCTCTACCTGGGCATGTGTGCCCGTGGCGTATACGGTGGCCCCTTCCCGCACCACAACTGGTGTGTTGGTCATGCAGCGGATGACTTTGGGGGCTGGCTGGAATGCCATCAGCTTCTGGAGGAGAAACGGGCTATGTATCCATCCCAGCCTCTTGCCCAGCAAGGTGTGCTGGGCAGGAGTACAAATGCCCTCACCCAACCAAGCATTTCCTGAGTTCTCACTGTGGGCCAGGCCCACACATCCCTTTCATGATGGACAACCAGCGCAGGTGCTGAGAGGGGCAGGTTCCACCCCCCTCCATACCCCACTGGGCCGGGACCTGTGGTGCCCACCTTCTCAATGGAACTGATGGTGACACCAGCTGCACAGGACACTATGATGTGCCGATCCTCAATGTTGGCACCAATCTCATCCAGGATAAAGGGGATGATATGTGGCTTCACGGCCAGGAAGAGCACGTCGCTGTGCTGCACAGTCTCCTTGTTGTGACGCGTCAGGTTCACCCCCATCCTCTGTGGGGAGCACCCAGGTAGGCTTAGCCCACCCCCAGGGCTGGCTGTTCCTCTCAGTACCCCCCACCAAGCCAAGAGACCCACATGTACATCAGCACAGAGGCTGCTGAGAGTGCTGACGTGGCAGGGCTAGGGGGGCTCAGGATGTGGGGCTCTGATATCCCCCAACTGCCCTTCCCACCCAAAAGTAAAGGAAATTCTGCTCTGAAATGTGTTCCTTTTGCAGACAAAAAAGGAATATTGCATCCACACACAGCCCTGACCCATCCCGCCTTGGGTTGTAGACCCTCACACCCTTGACCCCTGCCCACTGGGTATGAGTGGTGGTTTCAAGCTGGGAGCCTGTCCCCACCCTTAGGTCTGGAGCCCTAACTCAGCTGTAGCAAACCAAGCTGTGTTCAGAACCCAGCCATGTCTCACCTGGCTTCACAGCCTCCTACAGCGGCTTCACCTGGGGAACCCCATTTCAGACCAGCACCCCCTGCCCACCAGCTGCAAAAGTGCTTGTCACCCAGGTCCCAAGAGCTGAAAGCCAAGGGGAGCCATCAACAAGCCAGAAGGTTGGGTCTGCGAGATACTCCAGCCCAGGGCCACTCCTGTCGCTGGGGGTGGGGAGCTATGGCAAGGTACCCTCCACCAGGGCCTCTATTCCTTGCTCTCTAAGGTCAAGGCTGTCACACACCTGCTCCCAGACACACTGACTGGCCTCCCTGTCACCCTCCAGCCTGCACTTACCCTGAGAGCAGAAACTGTGGTCAAGTCCATGTCTGGGGAGCTGGCCATTATCTTGTGGGCAGCCAGGATTCCTGAGGGAGACAGAAACAGAGCTTCTTCCTCAAGGCCAGTCCTGGCCTCCCTCCTCCAAATTTCCCAGGAGAAGAGAAATCCCACCACTCAGTAGGAGGGCAACTCCTGCCTGACTCCACATGTCCCAGGCTGCCGTTTCCCCCAAGCGCTGGAACCAGGCCAGCTCCCCAGACTCCCACGTTTACCCAACAGCCTGCGGAAGGTAACAGGACCCCCTTCCCCCATGGGCCCCTCCTGGCCGCAGGGCCTACCTGCTGCTGTGAAGCCCTTGGCCAGGGCAAAGGCCAGCTGGCCAGCCCCAATGAAGCCCACGCTCATGGTCTCCGAGGCCTCGCCCGCAGCCCTCGGGGCTGGCACCGGTTCCGCAGGGGCAGCTGCGGGGCGAGGCGGGGCGGAATTCCGCGGAGAAATCAGATGGTCAGTGCCAGGTCCGGCCACCTCGCACGGCCCGGTGCCCTGGCCGGGAGCTGCCGGGTCTCTGCGTCCACAGAGAGGGTCCCGGGCAGGGAGGGGCGTCGCCTCGGGAAGAGGCCGGGGAGCGGCAGGGCCCAGCCTCTCCCACGTCCAGTCCTTCCCCAGCCGGCGCCCAAGGACTCCGCTATCCCGCGCACTTCGCCCCGCCCACGGCGCCACGCGGCACCCGCGCCCGCCGGCCCCGCCCCTGGAGCCCCAGCCAATCCGCAGCGCGGCCGCCCAGCACCGGCCAGTCCAGGGGACGGGGGCAGCGCCCGGCGATTGCATCATCCGCGCTACAACACTCCCCGCCCCCCCCCCACGGGCCCGCGGACCCGCGCCCCCCGCCCTTTACCGGACCCGCGACCCCAAGGACGTCGGTCCCGGATCTGCGTTTACACAACCTGCAGCCCCGGGGTATCCACCCCCGGACCTGCAAGCCCCAGACCCGTGATCCCCCGATGCGCACCCCGGCACCGCGCGTGGGGCCGAGGGCATTGGAGTAGGGAGCGGCCGGAGCCTGGCCCTCAGTGAACGGCCCGGCGCTGCCCACGCTGTACCCTGTCCTGGGCCACGCGGAACAGTAAACGTCAGGCTGGCGTCCCTGACTGCATGCTCTGCGCTCTCTGAATTCAGACCTGTTAGACCATCAAAACCGTGTTTGGAGGCCAACCAGCCATTTTTCTGACTTATTTTCTTGCCTTTTTTTTGGAGGCAGGGGGAGGGCAGCGTTGAAAACAATTTCCCTAATGAAACCTGTGTTTTCAAACTATATTTTGTCATTTAACATTTTTTTATTGTACAGGAGGCTTGGAAACTGGAGAGAGCGCCCAGGCTTTCTCAGAATCTCAAAATTGGGAGGCATGTGGGAGTCTTGGCTACGGCCCCTCGGAGGTCAGGTGCCCTTCCCCCTACCAGGGGCTTTCTTCTCTGCAAGTCTGTCTTGGACTCACTCGTGCTTCGGGCCACAGGCCTATTACCACATAAACCTCCCCAAACAGGTGCTTGGGCTGGTGGCGATCAACCAGTAAACAGGCGATCCCAGAGACCCTCCAGATCCCACAGAGCACCTTCATTTCTCCTAACATCTTGTCTGCAGGGTCCATGGGATTTCTTGACCCTGCTTTTCAGGAGAGTAAGACCCCAGTCATTTTCCCCTAAGAACGTGCTCAGGGCTCATGTGCATTTGGGTTGCGGGATGGTCTGGGGTCCCAGTCAGCCACGTTAAGGGCAAAATAAGAAGTGATGGTCATTGACAGCCCATCCCCAACCAGGGGAAGGAGTTTTTCAGTTCTGTATCTTAGGTCATGACTAGCTATCCTAAAATGTGATTTCAGCAGTACTTGGGTGTTTGTGCCGCAGAAGCAGGGCTGAGTCCTCGTTGACACAGGGACCACCACCACCGTGTTGGCATCAAATAGGCAACAGACTTCCAGGCCTCCCGGCCCTGCCACCTGTCAGGGTAGTTAGTCCTCACCCTTTGAGGAAGGGCCTGTAGGAAGTGTCCAAAGTGGACTGTAAGGGAGTAGCCCAGACTCAGAGGCACAAAACCCAGCCTTTCACTATATGTCATCTGAGTACTGTTTCCAAGTAACATCAAGTAATTTCCTCTTCCGCAAAGAGAGTCCTCTGGTCCAGTCAGTGAATGCATACCAACAGGAATGTGTCCAGGCAAGCCTCCCACAGGACCTCTGCTGCGCTCATCTTAAGCCCTGGATCCTCTTCCCTCCTCTGTATCCCTCTCAGGGCCTTTGAGATTCAGGTTGAGTGGAGTGCTGGGGCAGGAGGCCACTGGACAGTGAGCAAGTTGGGGAACTGATGACTGATAACTCATTTCAGAAGTTTGGCTAGAAAAGGAAGACGTGTCTGGCCTTCCTGTGAGCTGGGAAGGGTGTGGCCTGTACACTCTTTTGTCATCTGGAAAACTACCCCCAAATGCCTGCCTTCCCTCAGCAGGGGGCATCCCCTCAGGGCCCCCAAGACACAGCGGCTGCTCCAGAGTGCTTCTGGGATCTGAAGACAGCAGCACCTACCTGCTCCAAGCAGAGACCCCTGTTGGTGTGCCCTGCTTAGCAGGCAGGCGGGGCTGTTCATCTCTCGCTGCCGCCTGCACAAGGGAGCCTGTGGCAGGGGACTGCTGAGCGCCCCTGGGCGGGGAGGGCAAGCTCGGCATCACCATCCCCTCCCTGCTCCCCCATGTCCATTGCCAGTGAGGGAAGGGACACTACCTGCCCCTTCCTTGGGAGGCTGCCCTCACCCCCAGAGTCCCCCAGGCTCCCCCACGGCCACCTCCTTCCTTACCCAGGCCCAGTCTGGGCCCTTCTCCCCAGAGCATTTTGGCCACCACCCCTTGGCAGAGACTGCTCTCCAGAGCCAGGTGCAAATCAGTATCGGTGTTTATTTCCTGCTTCAGCCCTAGGCCAGTTGAGGGGCAGAGGAGCTGCTGTGTTGAGGGCAGCCAGTGGGTGCCCATGGTTGGCCCAGGCTGGGCTCTCAAGACAGAGAAGCAGGCTGGAGTATGGAGGGTGATGGTCCCAGCAGGCCTTGGTGTTCAGCAGCCAGGGGCATGGATGCTGGAGCAGAGGTTGTGGGCCTGCAAGAACCAGGAGTGCCCAGGGCCTGGGCCCCGTGTTCCAGTGTGGCTCCAGGCCAGGCCCCAGGCCAGCCTCCCCTGGGCCCACAGCAGCCACTGCAGAAGCTCTTGTGTCGGAGTCAATGGTGGGAACCCAGGTTCTCCTCATCATGCTGTGCTCTTGGGCTGAGGCCTCTGTGGGCTCCTGCAGGTACCATCTCCAGCCACAGGGGCTGCCCCATGTGATCTCAACACAGTACTTATCTGCTTCCCACAGCTGTGGACACTCAGAGGCAGGTGAGGCAGGGTCTTGATCGCTGGATCCTTCTCTTCACGCCAGCACAGAACCCCCAGCAGGGCCCTGCTGGGAGAGCTGTCTCCTCATGGCTAGCAGTGGAGCTGGCCCCCCAGACCCCTCTGCTGGATGGGCTCTGGCACTCGCCCTGGCTCCTTTCCTCATTCTTCTGGGATTGTCCCCTTTCCAACTCTCCTTAGGTCGCCTAGAAGGACACACAGGGCTGCTTCCTAAATCCTGGCCTCAGTGTCTCCATCTGCAAAGTGGGTCACAACAGCTTCAAAGGTTTTTCATGTGCTACCGTGACCAGCACTGAGCCAGGGAGGGCCAAGAAATAGAGAGAGAAATGGAGATAGAGACGGAAAGAGGAAGTGAGAGGGAGGGAGAAAGGGAGAGATGGAAAGAGACAGACAGAGACAGAAGACAGACAGGCTGGGAGCTGGCTGCTGGAGGCTCCTCCCCATGCCCCCTGCCCCCGCACACCTGACGACCGTCCCTGAGCCAAGCTGCTGAGCATGGCCACAAGTCCGGGAGCAGCCCGCCCGGTGGTCTGCCTCCAGCTCGCTCCTGGGTTCACCTGGGTGGCCCTCATGAGCCCCTGGAGAGCAGAGGGGGTGGCTGCTGCCTGTGGCTACAGGGCAGGCACGAAGCGGATCCTCTGGGAGTAGGCGAGGTCTGCCACGTAGAGGAGCAGGTTGACGTAGGTGAAGATGGCCACCACCAGCTGGCTGTCCCAGGGGCAGCTGCCCCTGGGGCAGTAGGTGGGCCGCTGGGGCTCGCCGTATTTGGGGTCGAAACAGAACACAGGCCAGATGACTGCCGCGCTGAGGTAGAGGAGCACGGCCAGGAAGGTGTACACCACCACCAGACGGTCGAAGGGGCAGCCCAGGCCCCCCGTGTGGCCCATCACACTCAGAGCCACCACAGCCACTGTGGCCAGGAAGCAAAGGCTGTAGACAGCCACACACCACTGGGTGGCCACATAGCGCCCGTAGTGGCTGTCATGGACCAGTGCCCCAAAGATGATGCAGGCCACAAAGGCCTGGACGATCTTGAGGAGCCCCGACACTGTGGCCATGTAGCTGGCCAGCTGGCCTGGCCGGGCCCGGGTCAGGGCCACCTCCACAGCGTAGGCCAGGAAGAGGAGCCCGGCAAAGACGCTGGCTGCCAGGCGGAAGTCCCTGGCAATGCAGCCCGCAGGCTCGGGTGGGCACTCCAGCCGGGTGAAGTACAGTGGGTAGATGACAGCAGCCGTGGCAGACAGGAGGGTGGCCAGCATGGCAAAGGCCGCTGTGAAGTTGCCCCAGGAGAGGCGCAGGCAGCTGTGGAGTTGGGTGAACTCACAGGCCACCACCACGCTGGAGAGGGCAAAGCAGAAGCCCCATGCAGCCATGCAGAAAGTGCCCTGGACGCCTGTGAAGCCACCCCGGTGGGCCACCAAGCTGAAGGTGGTGCATCCAAAGGCCAGCTGCAATGCTCGGGCTGTGCCCACGGGGGACACAACAGCCCCTAGGTGCAGGTACCCACCCTCAGGGGGCTCCAACGTGCTGCCCATCTGGCCGGCCACGTCCTTGTCTCACAAGGTGCCTGGTGACACTGGGGTCCCAGCCCGGCCGCAGCCTGTGTCTCCTGCAGCAGCAGCTGTGGCAGGTGCTGGAAGCCTGCAGTGGTAGTGACGCTGGTGTCATTGCAGCAGGGCAGCCTCTCTGCCGCCTGTGTGGGGAGGGCTGAGGCCCCCCCCGGCGCTATAAATAGGTGGCTATGATCAGAGCCTCAGAATAACAGCCTGCATGCTTGTCCCCATCCCACAGGGACACCTGACCCCCATGCCCTAGCCAAGCATCTGCCAGGACCATTAACTCTTTGGCTGCAGGCACATCCCCCACCTCCACAGCACCTGTGTGGTAGGTCAGTTGGCTCTCCAGCCCGAGGGGCCCGGAGGAGAGAGAGCAGAAAAGAGGGGTCAGCTCCAGCAGTCTCCAGGGTGGGCTGCAGGGGTCTCCCTTCCCATCAGGGAGGTGGCTTGGTTGTTTCAGAGCCTTGTCATTGTCCCTGGGGCTCACGCTCAGCTCTGAGCTCCGGGAGACGGTGGGGCAGGGGAGTGGTGCTTGGGGACTCTGCACCCCGCTTGCAAAGGCACCCGTCCCCATTCTGCAGGTTCTGCCTCACCCTGGGAGGTTTAGCTCCTATTTGGGGGGATCAGTATGGACCTTTTTACTTGTTGCTCCTAAACATGTAAACACATAGAAAAAACTCCCATTTTTTGGCTAAAATATTAGTAACATGTTAGGTTTTAGAAAATGAAAAAAAAATTTTCTGACTGTGAAAGTAGTGCATGTTCAAAATGGAACAAAACAGCATTAGACTCACAGACACTGAGGACTGACTGGTCGGTACGGGGGGAGGGGAACTAAAGGGCACAATAATTCATATAAGTTGGTCAGGGGGACTGTCCAACCACATGTGAAACCAACATAAAATTGTATATTAACGATACTTAAATAAAAATAATAATTAAAAAAAAAGTATTGCATGCTCAGGCCTAATCAGCACTGGAAAAGATGAAGACAAGTGGCCTGTAATTCTGTCACCTGGATGCAACCATTATGAGTGCCTTGCCTACACATATCCTTACATATCTTCCTCCCAACTTTTCATTTTAAAAAATTTAAAATTTGCCAAAGAGCACAGTGAACACTCATGTCTCTTTCACCCAGATTCAGGAATTGTTAATATTTTGCCCTGTTTGTGCACTGTCCCTCCCCTGTTCCGTCGATACTTAATAGTGATATTAATGATTCTACAGACATGACACTGTGCCTTAGATCCTCCCACGGACACCTCCTAACAACAAGGCTGTTCTCCTGCAGACCCTGAACAGGGTGGTCATGCTTGGGAAGTTGAGGAAGGATCACAGATGCATAGTCCTTGCTCGGCTCTCCCACAGGCCCCAAGCACACTTCATGGCTCGTCACACGTTTGCCCCCACGTCTGATCGGGATTGCAATGCATTCAGCTGTCACATCTCTCAGTTCCCTTTATTTTGGAATGGGCTCTACTTTTTTCAAAACACTGATTTTTCTTTTTTCCCTGCAATTTTTTTTTATTTTGTATCATTCATATACAATCACATGAGCAACATTGTGGTTACTAGATTCCCACATTATCAAGTCCCCACCACATACCCCATTACAGTCACTGTCCATCCGTGTGGTGAGATGCTGTAGAGTCACTACCTCTCTTCTTTGTGTAACCTCTGTGTAGCCTTCTCTGTATCCCCCTCCACCCCCTGCTACATTATGTGTGCTAATGGTAATACCCCTTAATCCCCTTCTCCCTCCCTTCTCACCGACCCTCCCCAGTCCCTTTCCTTTTGGTAACTGTTAGTCCATTCTTAGGTTCTGTGAGTCTGCTGCTGCTTTGTTCCTTCAGTTTTTGCTTTGTTTTTACGCTCCACAGATGACTGAAATCATTTGGCACTTGTCTTTCTCTGCCTGGCCTATTTCACTGAGCATAATACCCTCCAGCTCCATCCATGTTGTTGTAAATGGTAGAATTTGTTTTTTTCTTATGGCTGAATAATATTCCATTGTGTATATGTACCACATCTTCTTTATACATTCATCTATGGATGGACACTTAGGTTGCTTCCATATCTTGGCTATTGTAAATAGTGCTGTAATAAACATAGGGGTGCATCTGTCTTTTGTAACACTGACTTTTTGAAGAGGCCGCTTAGTGTGTGTTGTCTGACTGGTTCCTCACAGTCAGCTTTCGGCTGGACACTCTTGGCAGGAAAACCACGTGGGAGATGTCCTGTCTCTGCAGTGTGTCCGTCGGGAGAATGGTGACAGGGGCTGTCCCGGGCTCTCAGCTCCCATGAATGCTTCTCGTGTCAGCATGCTCCCTTTAGAATAGTACTGGTTGTCAGACTTAATACGCTTGCTCATGATTTTCCAGAACAGTTAATATAAACATAAAATAAGGGATTTGTGTTAGTTTTCAGGGCTTCAGTCCTCTGAGAGTGTGTGACACTGCAGAGGGGATGGAAGGGCCTCGTGAGGTAAGCCTTCCATGGAGCCCCTCTTCCTGCTCCCTGGTCATACTGACCCACAGGGGAGGTAGGCTTTGTCTTTAGGCGGTGCCTCCTGAACCCAGAGAAGGGAGTGAGGACATGGGGCCTCAGGCCTAGGGTGCAGGGCAGCTGGTTCTGGCTCCTGCTGTCTTATGAGCACAGGGAGCTGGAAGGAAACCCTCCAGCATGGAGCGGTTTGGTTTATCTCAAGCAGACATTACCATACTTCAGCCCAAGTTCACAGTTCAGCCAATCATAACCACGACCCCAGCCACGCTGCTCAACCACACACACGGTCCTTGGGACACCACCCTCCACACCCCCCAGCCGAAGGGGTCCAGCTCAAGGCACCTGAAGCCTTGGGCATTTCGGGGAGACTGGGCCTCAGCACTGCCAGCACTGCCAGGGGTCCCCCAGTGCTCAGGGATGGCCAGCATACCCGAGCAGGTAGGAGGCGGACTCCCCAGCACCCTGTGGCAAAATGGGTGCTGTGAGCAGCCTTCCTGCAAAAGCTCGCTCCCTTCCTGAAGATCAGACACCGCTCCAACCCTGACTGGGTGACCCCTGGAAATCGAGTAAAAGTGGATTGATAGGTGCTGGGGAGACATGAGACATGACAGCAAGACCACCGTGGGGAGTCTGGCCTGCACAGTAACCCAGCAGTGGCTGAGGGAAGATGGGCTCTGCGTAAGGGCGGTGGGGCCCAGGTTGAGCCGCAACGCACCAACAGCCCCCAGGAACACAGGCAGGCCCCCTGCCCAGCCCTACTCGAAGTCACTTGGCCCTGGGGAGCCTGCATCTTCAGCAGGCCTGCTGAGGAGAGCTGTGGCTGGCATGACCCAGCTGGGGCCCTGGCCAGGGTGGTGGGCACCGGGCTGGGGGCAGGGACAGCTTGTGTGCTAAGTAGGAGACCTCAGTGAGGGAGTGGTGACTCTCGGATGCCGGTCACACTGGACGTGGTGCCTGATGCTCGAGCTCTTTGGGGAAGGAGGAGCCCACCCTTCCCTAGCATCCTTCTCCACGTGGGGAAACTGAGCTTAAGCTGCCTGGCTGGAGCCGTCCACTCCCAGCAGCCATGTGGTCCCCCCACTGGGCACCAGGCCCCCCTGGGACTCTCCAGGAACCTGCTGAGGGGCCTGCCCAGATTTTGATCCTCAGGGCCCACCTGTGACCAGCTTTTCCTGACCCCATAAGTGGCTCCCCGCAGCCTCAGGGGAAAGACCCTTAGGAAAGGTCTAGAGAAAGGTCCCTCTATGTCTTCATGGCTTGATGGCCACTTAGCTTTGGCACTGATATTACACTGGATGGGCCACAGGTGGTCTGAACATTCCTGCCAAAGGAGGTCTTGGTTGCTTCTGTCCTGAGCATTTTTGTTCCTACAGGAATCATGTGATGTGGAAATTGAAGCAGCAACATTTCTAGAAAAGTTGAGAAGTCGGTCCAGAGGGCCACAGCGGTCCAGTGGTCCCCCACTGTCCTTGTGTGTCCTGGGCTCACCTGGTGCTATTCCCTGAGGTAAAGCACAGCACGGCTGGTCACTGGCCCAAGGTGGCTGCGCCCCTTTGCCTCTTTGTCAGGAACATGGGGACAAAGAGTTTATTCATTTGGTGAAATCCCATCAGGCCTAACCCACAAGTATAAGGTTCAGTGGGCCTGGCACACACAAGACACACAGGCCTCCCTCCGGTCACTTAAGCCCCTCAGCGCAGCAGACCTCAGTCCCATGCTGTCTCCACCTGCTACCCTTCTCTGAAGAAAGACCTGGCCTCCAGCCCACACCTCCCAAACCCCCCACCCAGCAGCCACCCTGAGTGCCGCTTCTTTCTCCTCCAGCCTTTGGTTACTGCATACCTGACCTGTCTTTCTTGGCCACCAGGGCTTCATGAATCCCCACAGGAGGCCATGTAGGAGTTATCCAGAGAGGTAGCCACTCATCTCCACCTGGGGAAGCTGACACTGCTGCTGAGTGGGCCCAGGGCAGGCAGGTGAGACCCAGGCCTTTCCCCGCAGGGCCTGGAAGGGCTGCGCCTGCCCAGGTGGCACCAGTGTCCTAGGTTTCTGCTCAGGTCCCTCCCAAGCCCAGGGTCACCCTGGTGTTGGCAGTGCCAGTCAGACCCTAGGGCACAGCCCTGGCTGTGGCTGAGGGTGTGGAACCTCCACGATTCTCCTCGTTCTGGGAGCGAGGCTGCAGACCCTTGGCAGCTGTGGTCAGGGGCCGGATGTGGAGCCCCAGCTGACCTGGCACAGTGGGTCCTCTCTCTGCTCCATGTGACCTGCCCCAGGGCCTGTCCTGGCCTTGGATCCTTTATACATAAGTTGGAGTTTATAATAAAACCTACTTGTAGGGGTGCTAGGGAAGTCAGTGTGCCCAAACACAAAGTATGCTTAATGTTGGGTGCCTGCAGGGAGCCCCACCTGGCAGGCAGGAGCGTCACCGGCCACTGCCAGCACTGTGGCCAGGGTTTATCCCTTGCATACACTCACCCATGTGCATGCTGATGTCGACGTGGGTCAACCACACTGACTCCTCTGCACCTGATGAGAGGGAAGCCCAGAGCCCACTGCTGACTGGCCGCATCACACCGCCATTGCATTGCTCTCCGCAGGCCCCAAGATCGTGTCCAGCGAGAAGAGGGGACAGCTGTGTGCACGGTACATGGTCATGTGTGCCTTGTGCATGCAGTCATGTGTAGAGAGAAGAGTGGGTCTGTGTGTGCATGCTCATTTCCAGGGCTGGGGCCTCTGGGACCGTCTGCAGAACTCTGTGCCACCTCTGCTCTCAGAAGCAGAGCCAGAGGGAGGATTTCCAACTCCAAGCCTGCATCTTCCAAATTCTGGCCCACATGCACGTATGGCCTTGCAAAAATAAGTCCGCTGCAAGATTTCAAGATGTTTGCTGGGCAGGGAGTGTTTTTTGGGCCAATTAAGTTTTGAACCTGGAGATTGTGCCAGTGCCCAGGTGTGCACTTATTCACACTCTGAGCCAGTCCGTGAATGTCGCGTAGCTAACAAAACAAAGAGAAATGGGAGCTGCTGTCCTGTATTGGGATCTCGCCTGTCGTGGGCCCAGGAGTGGTATTTGCTGATTGGACAGACAGGAGCAGGCATCTTCAGGAAGGTTCTAGAAGAGGACACACGTGCGCTGAGGTGGGGGCCACAAACGGGACCTGTGCATCCAGGAAGGGGTCGGAGGTCAGGGGGCCCTGTGGTCCCCCCCCCAGCTCCCTTCTATGCTGGGTTGCGGGAGAGGCCAGGGTGAGCAGGGGTGAAGTGGGCACCCTGCCCATTCAAATAAACACGTCTGCATGGTGAGGCTCTTATCTTTTTGCATTATTTAAGAAAAATGTGTTACAAAATAATATCATTCATCATATATTTTTCTTGCTTATTTTTCTTTAAAAAAAATCGAAGTAATAAAAAAGTCACTTTATAAAATAATACAAAAAGACAGGAGAGGCTGGGGGCTGGGGAGTCCAGTGACTCTGGTTGGAGGGGGAGGCAGGTGGGGTCTGAGGGTCACAGGCCACGGTTGCGGCTAACGGCAGGTCCACCATCTCCTCTGGGATTCCTGCAGGCAGCGGTGGGGGGCCCGAGAAGGCTGCGGGTGGAGGGCGTTCAGACTGGGTCGGGGGGCAGGAGGACCTCAGGCCGGCTCCAGGGCGGGACCCCTAGCTCCCGCTGCTCAGCATCCCCAGCAGCTTACTGGGCTCCAGGCCCTGCTGCTGCGCCACGGTCTGCACGTCGAAGCCCATGTGCATGAGGAACTGGGCCACGTTCATCTCCTGCCCCGTGAATTGGTCCCGGATGGTGGGACAAGAGGGGTTGCAGTGGGGCCAGGGGCAGCTGTCCACCAGGTGGACAGGGCAGCCCTTCAGGGGGGCTTTGCTGGCCTTGTGGCTATCGTGGAGACTTCTGTCCCAGCAGTGCAGTGCCCGGGGCAGTGAGGTTCCCTTCACCTGGACATCTGTCCAGTGGCTGCAGACAGAAACACAGGTGGGGTCACTTGGTGTATGGCCAAGGCAGGTGACAGCATCGCTACCACTGGAGGCAGGGCTGCATCTGAGTTCTCTCCACATAGCTGGCACTGGAAGTAGCACTGGAAGCCTTAGAAGGAAGCCATTTATACAGAGCCAAGGGAGGCAGATGGGCAGGCAAGGGGTGGGGCTGCAGATGTTTGGAGCAAAGGCACAGACGCAGGCTGTCCCTGGGCTCGGAGACACTGACCTTCGGATGATGACCTCGTGGGAGAGGCAGGCCGGGGCAAAGCTGGCCCTGTTGGGGAGGAGACAGCCTGCTGCAACCATGCTGCTCAGCCCTTCCCTGCCCGATGCCTGCAGCACAGCGGCGATGGGCTGCTCCCCAGGAGCCTGCCCTCTCAGGCTCCTGAGTCCTTTTTGCTGCTGCGCTTGGCTGCCTGCTTATGTGGCCCAGGCCTTGACCCCACCAGGCCACATGCTCCTTTCCTGCCTCCAAATCCTGCTCAGAGTCCACCTCCTCCAGGCAGGGCCTGCTGGGCAGTGGTGGGAGGCTGACCAGGGCTTTATTTTTTAGAGCAGTTTTAGCTCACATCAAAGTTGAGTGGAAGACCTAGAAAGTTCCCATGTAAGGCCTGCTTCCCCTCATGCACAGCCCCCCATCACCCACACACCACCAGCTGGTGCAGTCGTTACAATAAGGGAACCTGCACAGACAGGTCACCACCACCCAGGGTCCATTGGGTGCATCGGGGCTCAGTCTGGCTGTTGGACACAGTGTGGGTCTGGACCAACGTGTAAGGCATGTGCACCACTACAGTATCACTAGAGTAGTTCCTCTGCCCTGAAAACCCTCTGCGCTCCGTCCCACCCTCCCTGCCTCGCCCCTGGCGCCGCTGATTTTCCGTAGCTCTGCCTCCTGCAGGCCGTGCTGGGGTGGACTCAGTGTGTGCCTTCCCAGTCGGCTTCTTTCACCTGGTAGCATGCAGTTAAGGCCCGGCCACGGCTGTTCATGGTTAAAGCTCACTTCTGCTCAGTGCTGGGTGATACCCCACTGTCTGGATGGACCCCAGTTTACCAGCTGGCTGCTCCCGCTGCTGTCTCTGAGGTCTCTGGTTTTAAGTCCAGGGCATTGCTGCGTATTTGGAGGGGCTTGAGTGGGGGTTCCCAGCACACTCACGGCACATCCTTGAGTGTGTTCCTCAGCTCGCGGCCCAGGTTCTGGATGTACAGCCACTGGCCCTCCTGCACCGGCTGTCCCGCGAGGTGGGCGTTGTCCACAGTCAGCTGGGCCTCATCGAACAACCACTGCACCACGAACACTGGGCCTGGGGGCACAGCTCAGCTGGGCCTTGCCTTGGTGCTCTGCCCCTGCCCCAGGCTCGTGGTCCCTTGGGATGCCAGCTGCCAGCCCGCTGTGGCACCCTTCCTTGAGCAAGAACTTTACCACCCACCACCCCAGTTTGGCCTGGCTCCCTGGGACTTCACCTGATGAAAACTTGGTGGTGATGTCCCTCTGCGTGTGGGACTGAGGAGGGACAGCCAAGACCCCACCCAGCGCAGCCCTGGGATTCAGCTCCAGAGCACATTCCTGACCATGGGTGAGGACAGGGTGACCAACCATCCTGGTCTGCGTTGGACCAAGTGGACTCTCAGTGCTAAGACCAGGAGCGTCTCAGTCAACCCAGGGTGAGTTAGTCAGCCTGCTCCTGGGAGGGGCAGTGGTCTCTGGGCCTGCCTCTGGGGCTGGACTCCAGGCTGGGTATTCAGGAGGTGGCCACTCACAGCGCAGCGTCGGGTAGACTTTGTAGCCAAAGAAGCAATTCCACTCTTCGCCCTTCTGGAACTGGCGCCGGCAGCGCTCTGGGACCACCCCATTCCAGTACCTGGGCCACATGCTGCAGGTTAGGCCACCCCCAGACGCCACCCACCTCAGGCCCTCTGCATGGGAGCCTGCAGCCTGGAAGGGACCCCAACGTGAGCACCTGATGCCGCGGCGTATGGCCTCCGTGGGCGCGCAGGTGATGGTGTCGATGCAGTCCGTGCCACGGTACTGCTTGTTATCCAGAAACCAGCCGGAGTCAGCCAGGCCCCGCACCTGGACGGCTGGGTAGCCCAGTTCCTGCAGCTGCTCGGCCACACGGTCCACGTTCAGCAGCACCCCCGTGCCCCCCGCACTGCAGGGAAGGCGGGATGTAAGGCCGGGTGGCTGTGGAGGGGTGCTCACTCCCAGAGCCCACCCAGCCCCAGCCTGTGCTGAGGAGGCCTAGGGTCTGATGCATTCTGAATGGCCAACTCTGTGTTCACGTGCAGGACCTGTGGGCCTCTCAAGGGTACTGGAGGCAGAGGAGGGGCTGGCAGACTTGGAGGCACTGATCCAGAGCTAAGTGGCAGGTCATCCCCTCCTTTCCCTTCCTCTCTCTCACTTTGACAGTTTCCTTATCTGAAAATGAAGGTGAACTATGTAGCCCCAGGCCCCATCAACCACCCCATGGATGTCCCTGGGTCTCCTGCATGCCTGCTGGGACCCAGCAACCAAGAGGTGTGATCATGCCTACAGGGCCCTGGCCTTGGAAGAGGTGCACTGGCGCGGCTTACCCCAAACCCACCCCTAGGGCACCGAAGGCTTTCCTCACATCCAGCAACCTTGGAGTCCACAGTAGCCTCTGGACAGCTGTCCGCTGCAGTGTTGCCTAGGCCCAACGAGGCTGGATGCCCCTAGGTCTGTCTAGGCTCCCTGCGCCTCTTCCTCCCGTGCACACTGCCGCCCCAGCCCTGCCTGAGGGCCCGCTCCACCCCAGCCCTGCCCGGCCTACCTGCTCCCCGCCAGTAGCAGCACCTTGGCGCCGCTCAGCCCTTTGCCTAGGAGCTCTCGGACCACCTCCTGGATGATGAGGGTGCCCATGAAGGCATAGTCATCTGCACCGAGGAGGGGGCGCTTCAGGCGGGGCCCAGGTTAGGAGGAGGAAGGGTTCTAGCTGGGGGTCCAGAGGGTCTTCCAAGGGCTGAGGTAGACTGGAGGGATGTGGGTCATGTGCATGAGACCATGCTGGGGGTCCCTCCCCAGGGAACACCCAGGAATGAGGACCCTCACAGGGGCCAGGCCCACCGTGGACAAATGGGCAGAGGGCGCTGGGGCTGGCACCCTGGAACACCCTGTCTACGGGCTAGAAGGAGTTACAAGGCCAAAAGTCTGCTTTCCCCGTTGTCCCAACCTCCCTCCCTGTCCTTAGGGGCAGAGACCGGAGGGGGGCAGAGGACTCACTCTTGTCAGACTTGGATGAAGCCCCACTCCAGACGTCACTGGAACAGTAGGGGATGAAGCTGTGGCACGGGGACAAGGTGAGCCTGCCATGTTGCTGTGTTGTCCAAGATCCCCAAGACAGGAAGGACTCCACCCAGGACAAGAGCCCCCAGGAGAGACACCCAGGAAGAACACCCCAAGCCCCCCCCCCGCCAAGAGCTCCCCCCTTACACCATGTTGGCATTCCACCAGTGGGGGTTCTCCTCTGGCTGGGAGGACAGGATCCCTGTGCCTGTGGCAGGGGGACAGCGGCAGTGGGTCTTTCTGGTGGGGGATGTGTGTGCAGGGATGGGGACTACAGAAAGGCATGTGTGAGACCCTACTTGGCCCCTAAAGGGAGGGCCAGGCTGTGACACCTGCACTGACTCCTGACGCCCCCCACCCCCTGCTTCTCGGACTTGGGCTGCCTGTCCTACGTACACGCATGTTCTGGAGCCACCTTGGTGAGCCCTTGGAAGTTACCTGTGGAATAAGACAAAAATGAGAGGTGAGAGTGAGTGCCCCAGCTGAGCATGTGCAGAGAAGGAGGTGTTGGCGGGGTGGGGACCTCTCTGGGGCTCTAGGGAGTGAAAAAGGGTTTCTTGCAGGGCTTCACACGTGAGCCCCTCACTGCCCGCCCCTGCCCCCCAGGTGTGCGCTCTCTGGCTATTCGCCAGCTGCCGACCTGTGCGGGTGCCAGGCCAGTCTCTGGAGCTCATAAGGCGCCTCATGCTGGTGTAGCGGGAGTCGCAGTTCTCCCGACTGAAGCAGTACCAGCCGCCTGCAAGCACAGCCACCGTCAAGGCCGCGTCCCAGGGTCCCCGCCCACCCCGCGGCCTGGGCCCCTGGGACGCACCTTCCAGGAAGAGGAGCCACCGACGGCTGCCCTTGGATTCCTTAAGGTAGTAGCTGCAGAGGAGGAAGGGCAGAGCGGGCCGTCAGCGGCGCTGCAAGGCCCAGCTTGGGACAGGAAAGGGTCATTCCACCTGCCGCCCGGCCCGAGCCAGCCGCGCGGGGGCGCCAGCGGCCAGGCTTGGTAAAGAGCGCCCGGCCCGGCCAGGGGCATTCAGTCCCGGGAGGTGGCGCTCGCGGGGCGGGCAAGGGCCTCGAGGGGCTGTGTGGTCCGTGGAAAATCCCCACGGCCCGCCCCGCGCGGGACCCGCTGGAACTTCGGCGCCAGCGGCCGGGAGCCGGGTCCTCGCCAGGCTCGGGATCCTCCGAGGGCGCGCGGTGGCGCTTGGAGATTGAAAAGCGTCCCCGCTGGAGGAGTGTGAGTGGGGCGGGGTCGCTGGGACCCGCCAGGCATGTGTGGAAGGGCGCTGGCGCCACCGAATTCCGACCTAACGTCGCGTTACCCAGGCCGTCGACCTGCTGAGGACGTGGAGGTCCCCGAACCCTCCCCAACCCCAGCCCTGCATCCTTCCTTTATCTACTTCTGGGCAAGGAAGGGGTGAATGCTACGCTCCAGGTCTTCCGTCCCACCTGCGCCCCCTCCCCGGCCTCCGCTGGCTGGGATCCCTGGCAGTCCCGGCAGCACCAGGGAGCTGACCGCCTGAGTGGAGCTGGGGTGGGGGCGGGGGTACAGCAGGACTCTCCCCGCCCCGTGTCGCCTCCTCCTGCTGGAGCCAGGGCCACTCGTAGACTCCGTCTCCCCGCCCAGGAACCGAAGGACTCCAGCAGAGGGGTTGGGCACCTGTGTCCGAGGGGTCAGTGCCCGGGCTGGCCAGGGACCAGCTCTTCAAGCGCAACCCCACCCCCCGCACGGCAAGTCACTGGTCAGGGCCCTCCCCGGGCCAGCACCTCCGAAAGCCCGACGGGAGCCCTCTCCCCTGGGGGCAACAGCGCAGAGACTCCCTTGTTCGGGCGCAGGTGGGGAGGCAGACAGTGCCCCGCAGGGCTGCTGGCAGGGATGCGCGGGTCGGGGCGCAGGTCGGGCCTCACCCGGCCGGGCTGCCGTCGTTACAGGTCACCGACGTGTTGAGCAGAAGGTGCAGGCGCAGGTCCTCGTTGAGCTGCTGCGCCGAGCAGGGGTACAGGGACTGAGCCAGACTCTTGACCTGCGCCATGAAGCTGTCCATGTTGCCTTCCACGGCCGTGAAGTCCAGCGGGAAGCTCTCCACCGGCTGGCTGGCCGCGGGCGCCGCCTCTGCGCGCGGCGGGGGCGGCGGCGGGGGCGGCTGCTGGCGCAGGCGCCGCCAGGTCTTCCTCGCCGCCCCGGCAGTGCAGCAGGCCCAGCAGCAGCAGGACGCGCACCCCTCCCATAGCCGCGCGCTCGGGCCCGCGGCCACCTGCGAAAACGGACGGCCTTGAGGCGGCGGCGGCGGCGGCGGCGGCGGCGGCACCGGGCCGGGGACGCCCAGGCCGCGGGGCGCCGGCCGCGCCTGCTCGCTGCCGGGCTCCCCGCGCTGGGCCCGGCTGCGGAGGCGCGGGCGGCTCGGCGTCCGAGGCTCCTGGCCGGGCGCCGTCGGCCTGGCAGCTGGGGCTGCGCGCGCGGCCGCCGAGGGTAGCGCAGGGTCTGGGTGCGCTGGCTCCCGCCCGCGCCAATGAGAGGCGGGGGCCGAGCCTGGGCGTAGTTTGCGGGGGCCGCGGCCGCCCGGGGTGCCCGCGCGTTAGATGTGCCGCCGCCGCCCGGGCTCGGCGGAGGGGGAGGGGGCCGCGCTCGCTCTTTTCTTGGCGGAGGCATCGCCTTTTCTTCCCAAACCGCAAGCCTTACGGAGGGGCCTGGACTACCCCGACGCGGCCGCCGGAGGCGCTCCCGGCCCGGCGCCGTGGGGGGCAGCGCGGCCCGGCGGCCCCGGCGGCTCCATTCGCCGCGGCTATCCCGGCGCCGCCGCCCCCGCCCCGGGACGCTGGAAGGGACGGCGGGGCGCGGTGGGGAAGGACGGGGCTCTTCAGCGCAGGAGAGCTCCACCCGCCGTGCAGCGGGCCGGCCCGACGGGCTGGGGGCGCCTTTGGGCGCGCTCACCTGAGCCTCCGGGGCCCCCAAGCCCACTGCCCAGGCCTGGAGGAGCCCGCGGGCCCCCAGACCTCGGTCCGCAACCCTCTCCCGGAACAGGCCGGGAGCCCGGCTCACCGCGGCCGACGCACCCGGCGGCCCCGGCTCCTCGGCGTCGTTCGCCTCGCGCCAGCCCGCTGGTACGCCCGGCTACTCTGCGCTCCCCCTCTGGCGCTGGCGCGGAGCCGCCCGGCACTTTTATCCAGCGGCGCTCCCGGGATCAAAGCGACAGCGGACACAGGGCTCCGCGCCGAGGGGCGGCCAGCAGCGGCGCCGGGGCCTCCCGGAGGAGCGGACAGGTGTGGGGCGGGGCCCCGTCGCCCCAGCACGGCGCCTGGATGGACAGACTCCTGGCGGCCCTGGGCGGGGGGGCTCTGCCACTTAAGAAGATCCTGGGCCTCGGGGTGGGGTCCTCGATGCTCCCTGCAGGGGCCCTGGCAGTGCGCCCCATGCTGAGGACCCCTAAGAGCACCCCCTTCCCCAGCCGCCACTGGGGCAGGTGAGGATGGAGGAGCTGCCAGCTGGGCCTCTGCTCAGTGACATCCACACCACCAAGCATCTGTCCCCTTGCCTCACCTTCCTGGCACACCTCTTGGGACAGAAGGAGATTCCTTCCCAGAAATAAAAATGGGGGGGGGGCAGCTATTTGCTTGGGAGGCTTCCACTGTGTGGGTGGGGAGACAAAAAAAAAAGGAAAACATTTATTCACCTTCCACAGGCACAAAGGACAATGGACAGCTTCGGTAGACCTTTTCTCATTTCCCTTCCCACCTGCAGCTCAGTGGATGTCGTTCCCCTGCCGTTTTTAAAGATGCGAACAGGCCTTACCTTTTGGGACACAGGTCCAGACCTGGGACAGGGCTTCCTGAAACCCTCTTGTAATTCAGGGCCATGGGGAGGCTGTGCCCCCTGGAAGGCACCTGCAGCCCCTCCCTGGCAGGAGTTGAGAGGCTGCCAGGGGTTCTGGCAGCAGTCAGGACCCTGCCCCCCTCCACTCCCCTCCTGGGTAGCAGGGCCCCTTTGGCCATGCGTGTTTGCTGTCCTCACCAGTCCCTGGGCTGAATGATGAACTGGGATTAGAAAGTTGCAACACCCATGCACCGGGCACACACACCATGGGCTGCACTGGTTGGGCTCCTGCGGATGCAGTGGGAGAACTAACAGGGCCCTTGAGAGCTGGCATGTGGGCATTTGAGGGGTGCAATGTGCTGTAGCAGAAACCTCAAAGCCTAATATGAGTCTGAGGCGCCCTGGAGGCCAGCCTAGGCTAGGGTCACTCAACCAAGGAGAGGGTCCTCTCCACAGGCACCTGCAGGGCAGCTATATGCCTATTTTCCTGATGAGGAGAAGTGAGACTCAGAGAGCTACAGAAGAGTTGAAAATGAGCTCTGTTCATTCGGAAATCCACGCTTGCCACCTCACTGGTGTTGCGTCAGTTTAAAGGCCATGCTTGGGACTGTCCAGAGGCAGCAGCTTCAAACACAGGTCCGGTCCTATCCTTGGCCGTTTCTCCTTGGGCACCCAGGGCGACCTAAGCATTAGGGAGAACCTGCTCCAGGAGCCCTCTACCTCTAGGAGCCTGTTATTCCAAATCCCAAGCAGGAAATGCTACTTGCAGCTGCATGGCCTGATTGCATAGGACTGTGCCTCACACTGACCAGGCTCTGAGCCATTTCCCTGCAGGGAGATCCTGCATAAGGCCCATGACTGCCTTCTGTGCCTCCATTTCATCTTCTTTAAAGTGGGGCAATGACCATACCTCCAGGAGCGGGTCTCTTGTAGGATTATGGGAGCCCACGCATGAAAGTGCTCAGCACGGCAGGCCGTGAGGATGGCAGTTAGGATTTCCAACAAAAATCCAGGACAAGGGAAGAGCGTGCATATTATATTCACAGGATTTGTGGTAATGTGATTTAGCTTGCACACTGAACCCAAACGAGTTCCTGTTGTGATTTATTCCATGCTCCTGGCAGGAGTGAAGAGCCTCCCAGAACCCAGTCCTTCTCTGACTCTGCCTTTCCCAGTCCTTCTCCTCTGCCCACAACTGCCTTGGCCGCTCCCACCTGGTCCCCCTCTTGACTCCTCTTCCCTTCAGATTCCTCCACTCAGAGTTTCCAGCTCCCCGAATCCGGTGGGTTCCCCTAGGCCCTTTGGACCGCCCACTGCTGGGCCTCTGCTTCCAGGTTGTCTGCACCTGGCCCAGCAGCCACTGAGGCCCTAACAAGTAGGAGGAGGGGGACCCTGGGCTGAACAGCATGGGGTAAGATTCCACTGCACACCCCCAAGGATGGATGTGATGAAGAGTGTGGAGCACACAGATGTTGGGAGAAATTGGACCTGTGAGGTGCTGGTGAGAACGTTAAGTGCTGCAGCCACCATGGAAACCAGTGTGGCGGCTCCTTGATATAGTAAACATAGGATTATCATATGGCGCAGCAATCCCACTCCTAGCTGTAGCCTCAAAAGACTCAGAAACAGGTGTTCAGACAAAAGCTTGTACATGACTGTTCACAGCAGCATTATTCTCAACAGCCAAGGTGGAAAGACCTGAAGGCCCATCAATGGAGGAACGCATAAACACAGTGAGGGCTCTCCACACAACGGAATATTATTCAGCCATAAAAAGGAATGAAGTACAGACATGCTACAACATGAATGAGTCTTAAAAACATTGAGCTAAGTGAAAGAAGCCAGTCACAAGAGGTAGGTAACACATTTTATGATGCGATTTGTATGGAACGCCCGGAATAAGCAAATCATAGAGACAGGAAGCTGATTGCTGGTCTTGCTAGAGGATGGGGGAGGAATTGGGAGTGACTGATAATAGGTGCAGGGTTTCTTCTGGGGCATGAAATGTTCTAAAAATTTATTGTGGTGGTTGCATAACCTTGTGAATGTACTAAATGCCATGGAATTGTATACTTTAAAGTGGTTAGTTTTATGACATGTGAATTCTACCTAAAAAAAACAAAAAACAAAATAAGCCACCAAGGGGTCTGACCAATGATGGTCAGTAGGTGGCATGCGTCACCAGGTGCCGGGGTGGGTGGGGCCAATGAATGGAATTCCAGGCTTGGAATGGGCTGGGTTGGTGCAGTTCTGGAAATCCTCCTGAACATGTGATGTGCTGTCAGACATCTTCGGGGATGTAGCAGTGAGCAAAATGTCTGATTTCTTCATGCTGGGCCCACAGCTGCGGCTCTGAGCATCAGGTTCCTCATTTATGAAGTGGGAACGAGAATAGGACCTGCCTCTCAGGGTTGTGGAAGCATGAAATGAGGCAGGACCCCTAGAGGCCAGTGAGCCCGTGATAAATGATAGTGATTACTCCTGGGTGGGTGCTGGCTGTCCCTCAGGGACCAAGGTAGACTGCAGTCCTGGGTACAGGGGCTTGTGGAATGTCTGGAGAGCAGACACTCAGGCTTGGGGATGAGGAGCAGGAACTATGTCCAGATGGCCTGCTGCAATGGTCCCAGGACCATGGATACCATAGATGCTGGACAGAGGACCCATCCTTCCTCGTCCCCTTCCTACTGCCACATCCAGGGTGGATTCTGTGTTGTCTCAGCCTGCTGGCTCTCATTCAGTGGAGGCAGCAGATCCCACGTGTGCCCAGGGAAGCCTGGGCAAATGAAAGCCCAGAGGGGGCTCTGCCTCTTTAGGATGGGCATCCCCAGATATAGGATGGGGGTACAGGGGCTAGTCCTCTGGGAGGAAGATATGGGGGAGGGATTCAGGGATCCCAGATGGGCACAGAGTTGTGGCTCACATGTGGACATATGCCCAGTTCCTGGGAAAAGGGAGGCAGAGACAGAACATTTCAGGAGAAAACAGCTGGGGCCTGAGTTTCAGCAGGTTTGGGGCCCAGACTAGCCACAGCCACTGGGGAAGGGAAGGGCTGTGTGGCAGAGGGCAGTCAGTGGCACGGGGGTCCCACCTAGGATGCTGTGTGGGGTCCAACAGACTGATAACCTGGCCAGAGGGCTGGGGGTCCAGGGCCTCAGGCCGTCCTTCAGCTCTGGACCCAGTCCTGTTGCCCAGACGTGGGACTGCTCCATGCCGCAAGACCACCTCCCCTCTGGGGTCCCTTGAGGGCTCTGAGCTGGGGGCTCACTAGCACAAGGGCTGCTCTGCACTGCCTGCCAGCCTCAGCCGCCCTGCCTCACACAGACACCTGCTGGCTTCTGAGGCCCAAGAGAGCAGGAAGGTGGGCCAAGCACCTCACTGCCCCTGCAGCTTGTCCCAAGTGAAGGCCTTGCTCCCCAGCCAGTCACTAGCCCATGTCTGGCTCTGCTGGGCAAAGGGCCTTCAAGGCCAGGCTGAGCAATTGTAGAGTTTGAAACCCCTTTTGGCTTTTGCAGAACCCCCCATCCACTAGATGGCAGGAGCCTAGGTTTTATTCTTTGGCAGTGGGGGTGGGGGTGGGGGTGGGGGGGATAGGGGTCAGGCCTAGGCCCTTCACAGGTAGCTCCTAGGCCTGACATGGAGATGTCCTCTCCTGGGAATCAGTGGCTGTTGGCAGGCCCGGCCAGAGCAGCCTTGGGGTCACCTGGCAGAAAGGGCCACATGCACCTTCACCCTAGGACTGATGGCACCTGGTGTCAGAGTCCCGGCCCCACCCAGGGCTGTGGGAGGTGCTGTGACCTAGATGCTCCTGGTCGCTCTGCTGTCATCTCCCTGATGTTCCAGTGAACAGAGGACCAGTGGAGGGTTTTCTGGCCCGAGGCTCAACCCCTGGGGCCTGGGACCCCACTGGTTATTTGGCAGGACCTGCCCTCCTCTCAACACTCCTGCCTCACCCGCCCTTCCCATTCAGGCTTGCCCTTCTAGGGGACAATCCAGGAGCAAAGGACCCTCCTGGATGCAGGCCTGCAGCTGACCTGGGCTCACTGGGGCACTCCTCCTGGGAATGGCCACATTCCAAAGCTGGGGGAGGAAGGGCATGGGGATGGGAGCAACTCCCCACACATCTGTGGGGATGAGCTCCTTGGCTTGTCCCAGGAGCGACCCCAATATGCTAGTGTGTTCTCTTCACTGTACAGGTGAGGCAGGGCATCAGAGCCCTGTGGGAAGGGCCAGAGGCGCTCCTCCTCAGTGCTTCCGTAGCTCTCGCAGCTGGCTCCACTGGGCCTGATGGTCCCCAGACTGCTGGGTCCCCTCCTTAGCCTTCTGGTCCCCAGCGCCTGCTGCTATGGGACTACACGGAGGCCTGGCCAGCCATGTGACCTTTGCCCGGCACCTTCCCACCCTGTGATCTGCACGTGGCCTCTGGGGAAGCAGAACAAACCCTCAGATCTCGCCACTGGGAACCTTTCAGTGCCAGCGACGTCAAAGGGGGCAGCGGGGGTGGGGGCGGGCGGATGCTTCTCTTAAAGGGCCACACACTTTTTAATTCAAAGCAGAGCTTGGGAAGAGCTGTCTAGCTGCTGCCTGGGAGGGAGGACACAAGTGAGGAGGGACAGGACTGTGGCTGTCCTTGTCCTCTCCACACCCTGCTGTGTTTGCTTCTCACAACTGGTCAGAGGGCAGGTGAGCTGTGCTGAGAGCAGAAGCACCCAGCCAGCCCCTGGGTGTCTCACTGCATTTCCCAGAGGAGGACGCCGAGGACCGAACAAGCCTGAGCTCAGGGCGTCGGCAACTTAGAAACTCAACTAATTTCATGAAGTCAGTAATGTGATCTCTCTCGCATGTGTGAGTATGACCTGAGGTTCTTACCTGCCCAGGTGTTTGCCCTGCCTGCGGTCCTCCAACCAAGACCAGACACGGGGCGGCTCCATTCACTGGGGGAAGGGACTCCACCGATTCACTCACCTGCGCTCTGTCCCCGGCATGGGGACACAGGAATGAGACCGCAGGCTTGCCTCCTGGGTTGAGGGGGGCAGGTATGGAAAACAGCTGGCCAAGGAGCGCCAGGACATGCTGTCAGGAGGGGAGGGAGTGGGAGCCTGGGCAGAGAGCAGGTGGGTGGGCAGCAGGTGGCAGGCAGGAGCCTCGGTTTTATTATTTGGCAGTGGGAAGTCACTGCCTTAATGATAATGCAGATGACTTCCAGAAGGACCTATGTTGGAAAGCAGATTTGAAGCTGGCTAAATTAAAAAAGCAATCTTACAATTATGTATACATATATTCACTTATGTGTTTTAAATGCATTTGGCTGGATCCTAAGCATGGCATGGGGCAGGAGCCATGGCTCCCTGGGACCCAGCATGGGGTTGGCCCTCAAAAGACACTTACTCTGTGAAGAGGCTGCATCTTTTCCCAAGCAGGTGAGGTGAGAGAACAGTCAGTGCCCAGGCCAGCCAGGGCTCTTTACCTGTAACACGTGACCTAGGTCCTAACAGAACCACAGTCTGGGATGTGGTTTCCTTAGAATATACAATGTTGGTGCCATTAGTGATGCCCAGGAATATAACCCCTAGCCCTCCCTCCCAAACCCATCCCCTGACTCCCAGCATTCAGGTTGGCTCAGCCTGTGGGGATTCTGTGCAGCCTGGGACATGGACCCCAGCCTCGACTTCCAGCTGGGCTCAGGGCTTCCCACAACCCCGTGCAGCATTGCTTCCCACCTTGTTCTTGAGGGCTCACCTGTGCTGGGCCTCCACCTCTCTGGGACGGGGACACAATAGATGCTCTAGCCTTTCAGATGAATGACTGAGACCCAGCAACCAGGAGGTGTCAAAGCAGGTATGATAGCCTGGACCTCATGCCCTGACCACTCCACGGGCTTCTGGACGCTATGACATCCTATACAGTGTCCAGCTGCGGACACTCTATGCTCTGGATATAGCATACTCTGAAGGGGAGCAGACGTAGAGGTGGTCCCAGAGTGGGGTCATATGGGCTGCAGTGGACAGAACCAAAAGGGTGTGTCCTGTGCACCTGCTATATAAGACTTTTAGATTGAAATAATATTAAAAAAATCACCATCTCCCCAAGAAAAGGAGCATAGGAGCCAGCTTGAAGGGAACTTGACTGGGCAAATTTGGATCCATTTGAGCATCAGGAAGAATAATTGAATGAAAAAAGAATCTTGAATTCATATTAATATTTAAGAATTTTTTTAAAAAGGAGGGGAAGCATTTCTTGACCAAATAATTTCTATAAATGTAGAGGGAATGGTGAAATTGGAAAGTCATGACTTTGCAACCATAAGTGTAATGATGAATTCAGGCAAGGACCATCAATTGGTGCTAAAATAGTTGAGTAAATAGTTTTTGGGACAACATTATATTTATGGTCTCAAATAATCACCCCACACATGGCTGATTCACTCCACAAGGGACCTTGACCATGGAGGGATGTGACACCCCACCTTGGCCGAGTGTTCACACTTCACATCACCACTAATGGGACAGGTGGTGTCCTCGATCTCCTGATGGGCTGTTATCTAATCTGTCTCACTGCCCCAAACATTCAGCTCCAGGAAAGGATCAGGCAGATCTAGACTGTGGAGACTTCTGGACTCTTCAGAAATGCAAGTGTCATGAATGATGAAAGATGGAGGGACTGTTGCAGATTAGAAGAGGGTAAACGGATGCAATGACCACATGCAAGGCAACAACCTGCTATAAGGGACCATTTGGGGACAAGGGCAATTCTAGAGTAGACCATGTATCAGGTAGTGTCGCTCAATCCGTGACTGCATGGTTGTTGGGTGTAGTGACAGGTGACAACTAAGTAGAAGGTCCTGGTTTCAGGAGATGCTTCTGAACTGTTTGGAGGCAAAGTGCCTGCATGCTGTCAACTTTCAGATATAAACATATATGCAAATAAATATAAGTGCAGGGAGAGAAGGCAAATAGAACCAGATGTGAACAGTTGGTGCATCTAGGTGAAATTAAAGAGCTGAAGAGTAGTAATTTATTGTATTAAATGTTTAACTTGTTTGTAGATGTCATTTTTTGACTGAAATTTTTACTGAGGTGATTGTAGAATCACATGCAATTGTCAGAAATAATACAAAAACGGTCCCGGGTGTACTCTGCTCACTTTCCCTATGGTAACATTCAGGAAACTATAGTATGGTAGTGACATGGACACAACACACAGCGCTCTCCACACTGCCCCGGTCTGACTCATGACAATCTTACCATGGGTAGGCTGGTGTGTCAAGGTCCTGAGGGCGCCTTCTCCACAGGCTTCCTGGCATGGCTCTCCTGTAACCACACCTGCTTCACTCCCCCTGCAGCCCACCACCCCTGGCATCTGTTCCTTTGTGCTCCATATCTAAAGTGCTGTCATTTCTGTGATGCTATGTAAGTGCAACTGTACGGTATGTGTGTGGCCTTTGGGAATGGCTTACTCACTCAGCACACTTCCCTGGGGCCTCATACCAGGCTGCACCCATGGCGCCCTCCTTTTGATGGCTGAGCCACGTTCCAAGGTGTGGATGTGCCACATGGTATATTTAACTGCTCACCCATTAAAGGACATCTGGGCTCTATCCAGTTTTTGACTATTACAAATAAAGCTGCTATGAATGTTAATGTACAAATCTGTCCTTTTCTTAAGATGTCAAATTTGGAAAGAAAAATATGAGCTGCAAAAAGATGCTGAGCAACAAGAATGCCAGAGTAAGGACGCTTCATGGCCTTGTAAGCTTCCCAAAGGTGACCTCTGACCCTACAGGGTCCTCTGTGGCCTCCCCTGTGACTATGCCCTGAAATGTGGGCAACTCAAGGCTATGCCTGAATTGCCTGCAAGAGGTTCCATGGTCCTGAGCAAAGGTGCCAAGTGGCAGGGAAGGACTAAGCAAAGCAAGCACAGAGAAGCAGCCTTTCCGTGGAGCAGACACATGGCCCCCAGGGTGGGGTTTCAGCTGAGTGTGCAAATGGCACAGCACAGGAGAGGGTCCTTGTTGTGTCAGGGAGCTGGTGTTTCTGGCCACCTGACTTTTTGGCTTTGGCCAGAAATAAACCCGTTTGAGTGGGAGCCACTTCTGGGCATCTCCTTCTTCCAGAGGCTTGTCGAGCTTTGGGTGCAGCACCCCCAGAACCCGAGCAGCATCCAGGGCATGTCTTTGGGGCCTGCTTGTTTCCATGGGCACCTCACTGGGTCTTGGTCTGTCCTGCCTGGTTCTTCACCAGGTCCAGCCCAGACCCCCCCCGAATGTGGGGCACCCCACCTCGGTAACAGGAGGGCAGATGCACTTGGCGGGACCATGTGTTTGTCTTGTCAGTGGCCACAAGGTGTTTGCCAAGCACTTGCCTGTGCAGGGCTCTGCTCTGAGTGCCAGCACAGTGGAGGACCAGGCCACCGAGCCTGCGCAGGGTGGAGGCAGTCCTCAGCCAGCAAGCAGACACAAAAGGCTGACCCTGTGGAGATGAGGCTCTGAGGAAACCCCTGCAGGCTGATATACTGAAGAGGCTTGTGGGGGGGGTGCAACTTGGGGTACAGAGAACCTGGCAGAACTGCATGTGGGTCCCTGAAGGACTGAAGGGCAGGTTTGGAGAGCTTGATCAGGCAGTGATCAGCAATTGGTCCAGAAATGCCCTAAGTCGTCTGCTCCAAGCCCTGCCTGTCCAGCTAGCTATACACAGAGGCCCCTGTGAGCAGGAAGGAGTGCATAGGATAAAGCCACCGCAAGGAAGCAGTGGGTCGGCAGGCATGGTGCCTGAGCCAGCCGGGACCTGCTAACAGCCAGTAATGGGGCTTGACAAGATGACCTCCCAGGTGCCCCCGCTGTGAAACCTCCGATGTCTCGTGTTGCTCCCTGGCTTCGGGGAGGGGGCTGACCCATGGTGACCTGGTCATGTGTGTACCTCCCTGAGGCCCCACAGAGCATGGGACTGCCTGCCGGCCAGTGGGGCAGAACCCTGAGGGGTGTCCCAGGCTCTCCAGGATCTTACACATGAACGCATCTGTTAGTGCGCAGATACAGGTGTGTGTAATGCGGACACCCACACGATGGCATGACAGCACCGGCATGGGTGTGTGGCAGCACTGCCCGGACCCTCTGCAGACCGCCTGTGCGCCAGGCTGGAGTGGGGACACGTTCTGCCCCAGGTTTGGCCGCGCCGGGAGAGGCCGGCCTCAACTCTCGGGCTTTTCAGGCCAGTCTTTACCCTCAGCCGCTCTCTGACCTTACGCAGGCACGGTGACCCAGGGGAGTGGGGTCATCAGGTGGGCCGGCATTTGTGCGAGGGGCCCGGCGGAGGGCGAGTGGGGCCCAGGACAGGCCGGGGCGCATCGACCCGGCGGGGAGCGGGAGTCAAGGCCTCAGCGGGTTCGCAGCCCGCACGGTCGATGGAGACCCGCGCCACGTAGCGCCCGTTGGGGAACCGCGCTCCCAGCCTGGCGTCGGGGCGGAGCCTGGGCAGGGGGCGGGGCGCGGGCCCGGAAGCGCTCTGGCCCCGCCCCCACTTAGTCCCGGCGGCCGCGCGTCCGGCTGTTGCCTATAAAGTTTGACGGCGAGCCGGTACGGGTCACGTGAGTGGAAGATGGCGGCCCCGGCAGGCGGCGGCGCCGGCAGTGGCGGCCCCGCGGTGTCGGTGCTGGCCCCGAATGGGCGGCGCCACACGGTGAAGGTGACGCCGAGCACCGTGCTGCTGCAGGTGCGGCGGCGGGCGGCGGGCGGCGGGCGGCGGGTCGGACGCGGCGCCGGGCCTACTCCTGCGGTTGGTTCCGAAGGGCTACGGGGGCGGGGTCCGCGGCTGCCAATGGGCGGTCTGTGAGCGCGGGCCCGCCCATTTCAGCTCGGGCGGGGTTCCACGGTCCCGGCGGGGCGGGGCGGGGCGGAGCGGGGCGGGCGCTGAGCCCCCGCCCAGGGTCGCGGCAGGCGTCCCGCGCTCCTAACTGCGGCTGAGTGTTGGGCCTTTGTTCCTGGGCACGGATTTGCTGAGTCACTCACTGCATTTTGACCGGATAGCTGGGTGACCTGGAATTCCTACATTAAAAGTGCTTATTAGGCCTTGCTAAGCAGGCGACAGTGTGCCAGCAAGGGTCTGCGGGGAGGAGCCCCCAGGTGGGGTGCAGGGATCCTGAGCCCCTGAGAAGCTCAGCCGGCCTCTCCGGCGCCCCAGGACCCTCAGGGAGAGGAGGGTGAGGTGCTGCAGGCAGGGGGGCCCAAGTTTGAACTTCATTCTCTGAGTGAGGAGGTGCGTCCTCCAGTATATAGGGAGAGGTCTGTGGGGATGGCCTGCTGGAGACCCAGTGTGGAGGCTGTTCTGCAGAGCGGGATGGTGGCGCAGACTCAGTAAAGAAGTGGGCAAATGGACCAGTTGAGTGGCTGTTCTGTCCTGTTCTTTGTACTAGGCTTTGGCAAAACCAGTAGTTCACCAAGAGGTGGACTCCCTGCCCTCGGCGGCCTCCATGCCACTGTGCTTGGCAGACGGAGTGACCAGGCAGACACATTGGCTCACTGTCCTCCATCTTGCCTCTAGGTTCTGGAGGAAACATGCCAGCGACAAGACTTCAACCCCAGTGAATATGACCTGAAGTGAGTTTTCTCTGGCCAGGCTGTAA
Organism: Smutsia gigantea; assembly: GCA_032199065.1. Taxonomy (NCBI): domain Eukaryota; kingdom Metazoa; phylum Chordata; class Mammalia; order Pholidota; family Manidae; genus Smutsia; species Smutsia gigantea. The sequence continues at coordinate 33,699 of JAVSCE010006419.1, forward strand.
GGCCCATCTGCCCCTCCTTCTCCCAGGGCCCTGCCTGGGTCTTAAACCAGCAGAAGTTCATTCTTTAAAAGTTCTGGAGGCCAGAGGCCCCAAAGGTGTCGGCAGGGCCACACTTCCTCTAGGGCTCTTGGTCAGGAGCCTTCCCATCTGTTCCAGCTTATGGTGGCTCCAGTGTCCCTTGGCTTATAGCTGCATCCCTCCAGTCTCTGCCTCCCTGTATCGTGGCTTTTCTTCTGTCATTTGAAAGGACACTTGTCATTAGATTTAGGACCACCCTAATCCAGGAAGACCTTGTCTTGAGATCCTTAACTCAGTTACATCTGCAAAGAGCCTGTTTCCCAGAGGTCCTGTTCATGGGCTTTGGGGTTAGGATGTTGGTGTACCTTTCCAGGGGTCACTGCAGAGGGTTCTTGTGCATTCAGTTGTGTGAGTTCCTGGTGGGCTCTGAAGATAGAGGAAGTGATCATGGGAAATGGGAGAGTCCTCCAAGCTGGTGCTTGTGGTCCTGGAGTTGTGTGGGCATTTATCCATAGAGAGGGCTTTCACCAGATTTCCAAGGGGTTAAAAACAACAAGAGGGTCAGAACTGTGCCCTGGTCCCTGTCCCACCTGAGGAGCTTTTCACCTTTGTGGCATGTCTTTGCATCGTGGCTGTTCTCACATCAGGGGCAGAGAGGAGCTCATGGCGTGAAGCCTGGTTTCTTGAGCCTCCTGCAAGGCCATGGAGGATCCCAGGGCCTGTCCTCTGGGCCAGGCCATCCCCTGGCACACTGTCACAGAGCTTCAAGCCCTCTCTGTTCTCCTGTAACCTGCCTGAAGCAGTTTAGGATTGGTCTGGCAGAGGAAGGTGCACCCCCTTCAGCCATTCCTGTGTTCATTTCCAAGTCTGTACTGGTGGGGCCTGTCGCTGCTTCGCAGTCTGTAGGAGCAGCCCCCTGGTTTGTCCCAGGGGGCAGGCAGCCTGTCTCTGCTTTCTCCCTTGCCCTCTTCTTGTGTGCTCCATACCATGTCAGTGCTCACTTCCTCTTTCCTTGGGAAGCTCCACTGTCATCCACAACCTGCTCTGTTTGTAGGCTGGCATGCTGTGTGTGCTTCCAGCCTTGGGGGCACTGGCTGGGGACTTGCTGCACAGTCACTAGAGTTGCTCACTGGGTACCTTGCCCCCTGTAGGGCCGTACTGGGAGCTGGGTGGGAGATGAGTGGTGTCGGGCTCTGCGGAGCAGCCTGTGGACTCGTCTGTTTTGCAGGTTTCAGAGGAACGTGCTTGACCTCTCTCTCCAATGGAGGTTTGCCAACCTACCCAACAATGCCAAGCTGGAGATGGTGCCCATCTCCCGGAGCCGTGAGGGACCTGAGAACATGGTAGGCAGCTCTCAGGGAGCATCCGGGAGAAATGCTCCTTCTGGCTTTCTCATTTGGTCTGTTTGGACCACAGGATGCTTTAGCAAGCTAAGCCAATGGAGAGGGGTTGCTGCGGGGTTGGGGGAGCACAGGGCTGTGTACAGAGGGCTCTGCAGGGTGAGGCAGGACCCTCTCACCCAATGCTGTCTTCTCAGGGTTGGGCCAGGGCCACTGCTGTCCTGTGGTCGATGATTGGAAAGAGACTGCTCGTTCTTTGCTCTGAATTAAATTTTGGGGTGCAGTTAATCATGCTCTCTGTCTCAGTGTATCAGCAGCATTTTCCCAGCCTGAGGTTTCTGATCAGAGAGTCACCAGTAATCTTAGTGCTTGTAGAGCTCTGTGGGGGGGTCAAGTGCAGGGGTAACCTCCAGCAGGTCTTGGCTAGGCCACGGCTCTCATTTCTGACCTCAGCCCACTGTGTTCTGCCCCATCAGTATCTTTCAGGTCCTAGAGATGTAGCGGACAGTAGCAGGGTCACTGTGGACAGACACACAGACCCAGTGGCTGCAGTGACAGTTGCCGCTCCTGTGTGCCCTGGCCAGGCCCTTTGCTTAGTAAGCGTGTGTTTTGCCAGCACTGCAAGGAAGGCTGTTTTCATCCATGTTGAGAGACCAGGAGACTTGGGCCCTGAAGTTGTTAGTCAGTTCTCCAGATCCCACCAGGTGTCAGGTGGTGGGGACCAACTCTGACACTCTTTTTATATCAAAACTGTGGTTCTCAAAGTTCCACGTGGAAGTTGAGAATCCTGACTTTCCTTGGGGGTGATGGAGAGACCCCATCTCACTTTCACACAGAGTAGCTCCTTTGTTATTTGTTGGGATTTAATAGAAATGTGTGCTTGGGCCAAATGGCAGGGTAGCTGTGATTTGGGGAACCACGTGCTGGCTGGTTCCCCCGGCTCAGCACCATGCTCACGGTGTCAGACACACTCTCCTTTGCAGGGCTCTCTGCTTGTGTGCTGCACACAGTAGTGTACCTGTCACTCGGCAGAGATGCCAGAAAGGAATTTTCCCTCTTTTGGTTATAGACTTGAGCTCCTATTTAGGAACATAATTGTTTTTTTAAAAAAAGGGGGATCATAAAAGCAGTACTCTCATTTACTTAAAAAAGTTCAGAAAACAAGATATTAGTTATCTGTTGTGTGTAACAAATTACTCCAAGACATGAAGTTTAAGACACTACAACAAGCAAATGTGTGCAGAGGGATAGCTCTTACCACCAGGGCTGGTCCCCCAGAGCCCATGAGGGCCCCAGAGGAGGGGTGTGCCCTATCCTTCCTGGACCCAGGGTCCGGGATGGGACAGCACTCTTCTTCCCAACTCTGCGTCCGTGTTCCCGCCCGCTCAGGTCCGCATTGCTCTGCAGCTGGATGATGGCTCAAGGTTGCAAGATACTTTCTGTTCAGGCCGGACGCTCTGGGAGCTTCTCTGCCATTTTGCACAGACCAGGTGAGTCTCGGTGAGCAGGTCCTGGGCTCTGCCCTTCTCTGGTGGGGATGCTGCTGTGGTCCCAAGCCACAACCCCGAACTCTGCTGTGGCCCAAGGCCGTGCCTTTTGGAGCTCTGGGACTGGTGAGAGGACTTGTTTGAGGTGAGGGGTTGTCTGTTACTGGCCACACCCAGCAGGGGCTGGTCACCAGCGGCCAGTCTTTCTCACTGGGTTTCCCGGCACCGTGGCTGCCTGCCCCATCCCTGGAACCACGAGACTGCCCTTCCAGCCTTGTGGGGCCCTTGAGAGGCCCCCTGAGGGCTTGGTGGGTCATGAGGGGAGCAGAGGGGTGCCTTAGTTGAGACTCTTGTGTTCTCTTGGAAAAGGAAATCTTGGTGATAACCGATGTTTGTTCAGTTTCTCTTTGGTGACTGACGGTTTGAATGTCACTCCTGAACATGCCAATGTGGGAGCTGTGCAAGTCTTGGCCTTCCGTCATGGTATAGAAATCTTTGTCTGCTTTTAAGGGTCTTGGCCAGTAGAGTGGAGGGACCACGGGAGGGTGGAGAAGTCAGTCTGTGGCTGCGGGCTTGTTGTTCACCTTCTCCGGAACTCCCAGGGGTGATGTGAAGATGAGATGGCTTAATGTGTCTCAGGTACGGAGAACAGGGCCTGGCCCTTTGTTTTTCTGCGGCAGAGGGTCTCTGGGTAGGCCTTGGAGTGATGGGTCTCCTGTAGGAAGCCTGCTCCGGTCTGCTCTCGGCACATGCGGCCCCTGCTGTCGCAGCAGCCTGCCTCCTGCCCCCTCCTGTCTCATCTCTGATGGGCCGTGTCCCTCTTGCCAGTCCTTCCTGCAGCACAGCTACAGGGATTGCTGTGATGAGACCTGGCCGTCTCTCCCTCTTGTAAGCCCGGGCTGGGCAGCCAGGGTTGCCTCCCCTCCAGCCAGATTCTGCTGAGAGACAACTTTGCCACCCCCACCTAGGTGGCCTTCGATAGTGTCAGCCCACGAAGTCTGTTATCTTCCTCAATCCATCGTCCACCGTCCAGGCACACACGATAAGCAGCTCATGGGTTTGGGGGCAGCTGGCAGCCTGAGGATCTGCCACCCTGCCACATGCCTGAGGGTCAGCTGGTCTTGGCTGGTCTGCAGCCTGCCTGGGTGCATTTCCTGGTGGCAGCAGGTGCCCAAGAGTGCGTGGAGCTGTGCAAGGCCTGGGAGCTGATACTTGGAATGGGGCCGGGGGCGAGGGGCACAGGGTCCCTGCCGGCCTGGCCGAGGCAGTGGGGAGCTGCGGAGCCTGGAGCTGAGTGTGAGGATGGAAAAGAGAGGTGGGCAGCAGGCTCCTGCTGACATGTTTCTAGAAAGAGGACTTGGGGGCAGGGGAGGAAATCAGTGATGTTACAGTGGAAAACGGTCTCAGAACTGTGTTTCCAGATTGACAGGCCACCCAGTGCCTGGCATGCTGGGGCCTCACCCAGTGGCAGTGCTGAAACGCCAGGAGACATGGATGAAGAAATGGTTCCACGTGCTCAGAGAAGGTTGGCCAGCTGCACAACTGGGCTTCCACAGCGCCACCAGGAGGGTGGCCTAGTGGTGCCTTTAAGATGTGTAGGAAAATTGCTCGAGAATTTCTATTTGGCCAAGGTGTCATTGAGGGGTGAGGATAGAACAAAGCCATTTTCAGACACGAAAAGTCATGTACCTACCCCACACTGTTCTCTGAGGAAGATGCTGAGACTGGGCCATTGACACGCTGTGGGGTCCACCCTGAAGGAAGGGGAGGTGGGTATGGAGCAGTTCACCTAAGGAAGGGGAGAAGGGCCTCCCATTCGCCATGTGCAGCATCCCCAGGCCCCCGTTCTCAAGGCTGTGCCCCCAGAACAAGGCTAAGGGGATCCTGGGGTATTGGCTGAGCACAAGCCAGGGGGGCAGCTGGAGGCCTCTGAGGACAACGGGAGCCTGGGGATGCTGTGCTGTCTGACAGGAGTCAGCAATGGGTACAAATAGAACAAAGCCAATGGGCCAGCAGCAGGAATGCTCAGGAAGCAGGTCTTCACTTGATGCTTTCGGGTTAAGGGATCAGCATCCAGCAGAACCCGGCGGGCATGCTTGGCAGGTCACTGTTGGCTCCTTTGCACAGGGATCAGGGTGGATAGTGGTCCTGCCCTGAACCCCAGCATCTGGAGCAACTCACTGGCCCCTGGATGCCCCACATGGGCCACACATGCCTATTTCAGAATATTCTAGTAGCTACATCAAAAGAAAGTAAAAACAGGTGTGATTAATTTTAGGACTATGATTAACTTCACTTAACATACCCAAAATTGTACCCTTTGAACACGTAATCAACAGGAAAAAAGAGATGGACATTCTTGGTGGGTGAGAGGCCTTCAAGATCTGGCAGTCTCTCAGAGCAGGCCTGCCCCTCGGATTGCCGCTACACGTGTGCTCTTCCCCACTGGCCAGTCTCCTCTGCTGCAGGGAGAGCCACCAGGAGAGGGGCTCCAGGCACTCCCCTGCCGCTGAATTCTTCCCCAAAGCCCTGCCTGTATTACCCACCCGATTCCATGGCTGAGCCCACAGGTCTGGTGCAGCACCGTCATCCGACTGATAGTAAAAGCTGGTGTCCGTAGGAAGGGCAGCCTGTCTACATGGTTGTCTTGGGGTTGTGTGGCCCCTGGGTACAGTGGGCTGTGGGGAGCTGCCCGGAGGTTGCCACCAGCCTGTGGTCACACTGAGGGTGGGATTGCATTCTGGCCTTGGAGGTGTAGGTGCCCGGGTGTCCACTTAGAGCACACAGGCAGTGTCCCATTACCTTGAAAGGGCCAGAGGCTATTTCCCTCTTGAAACTGTCCCCACTCCATCTGCCCTGGAGGAGGAGACTGTGGCTTCTGCACCCCAAACCTCATCCCAGGTGGTGATGGCGTGTGAATTGCCTGGCCCCTTGTGACGTGGCCTCGCCCGATGTGGGTTCCCTGGGGCACCAGGAGCAGCCCCGAGCCAGGTCACAGCTGGTGTTCTGGCAGTGTATTGGCAGCACCTGCGCCTGTACCTGCCCCGTCCTACTCAGGCCCAAACAGGTGACGGACAGAAGGGGCTCCAGGTAGCTGCCTTGCCGGGGACCCACCTGGCTGGGCAGGCCCCCGTACTCCAGGGAAAGGGCGCCTGTAAATGTGAAGCCAGCTGTGTGCGCCTCTGCCCTGCTCGCCACCCGCTAGCCTCGGAGCAGCTTTGCTGGCCTGAGATGGAGATACTCCTCCTGGGTCGTCTCTGCCACCGGGCCCTCTGAGCCCCACCTGCTAGCAAGGAGGCAGCTGGGCACAATGAGAGGCCCACAGGATGCCTGGCCTTGCATGACGTCCACTGGCTCTGTCTGGGAGTGGCTCAGGGGGCACAGAGGTACCAGAAGGCCTGGCTCAGCTCCGGTGGAGGTGACCAGCATTTGAGTGGCGTCTGAGGTAGGGAGTAGTGGGCTCTTGTGAGGGTGTGTGAGGGGAAGGCTCCTGATGCACAGGGATGGCCCCTGGGCCGCTGTCCCTGCTGGCAGGCGGGAGAGCTCTGCTAATTCGCCAGGAAGATCTGGAAGCCTTTGCAGCCGCCCTGCCCCGGGGTGTGAGGCTGCCCTCTCAGGCCCGTATGGGGAACCTGATCCCTCTGGAGGAGCCGCACTTCAAAGCTGCGGGGCTGGTGTTTGATGTCCAGCGGCCCTTTGCTCTGTGCTGGGTGGGTGTCCAGAGAGCAGTCCGTGAGGCAGATCAGCCCCATCCCCCATCCCCAGCTCTTCTCTGGCCCCGGGTCTTGCTTACTGGCCCTCATGTCTCCTTGGTCTTGGCTGCAGTTGGAAGAGATGGAGTTCTGGCTGGGGCTGCCCTCGGGCTCTGCTGGGGTCTTGTGTTTGCCTGGGGCCTGGGGTCCCTGGATCTGGGTGGCGTGAGTCCAACGCCCTTTGGGGTATGCCTCTAGGGGCCCCGCAGCTGGTTCATTCCTGGGCAGTGTGCAAAACTACAACCTGAAAGCAAACAGGAAGCGGGAAAGCATGCTGAGCCTGTCCGGAGGTCACGGCTCTCAGGACAGCCCAGGCCACGTGGGTTGACTGTTCGTGTGTAGTCGGAGGCCCTGCTGGTTCTGGTCCCCAGCTCAGCTCCCATGTCTTCCCATCCTAACTGTGTCCGCGGGTTTAAGCTGCGAGGTCTGGCCGGGTGGTGCTGTGCAGCCTGAGGTCACTCCAGGCTCCCTGCTTTGGCGAGCCCTGCCCCTTGAATGCTCTTCTGGAGGGAGGACCTGGCTGGGCACTCCAGGTGTGGTCAGGAACGTGTTTACTGGGGGCCAGTCACGACTGTGTGTTGGGAGATGCAGAAGTGGCACTCCCCTGGCTGTCAGGCCTGCTGTCAGCGGCCTAGGTGCTCCCGAGCCTGGCCTGGCCAGCCTGCATCCTGTAAGCCCAGGCCAGGCAGTTGAGGGTGTGCAAGTCTGTGGGCTGGGTGGACATGGTGTGTGCATTGTGCGGCTGTGTGCCTGCCATTGTAAGAGCCCGTCAGCTGTGCTTCCTGGGGCCTGCGCCCTCCCATCTCAGGCTCCTAAACTGGAGGGGAGATGACATCGGCGGCCAGGCCTTGTCTGCTCTCATCTTATTGGCAAAGCCTATTGAGGATGAGAGGGGGATCAGTCTGGCCCTTGGTGACCTGGGTGACAGCATGGAGGGCTGGGGGCCGTTTGCTGCCTCCCAGATGACAGAAGTCTGTGTGGAGCCTTTCTGGAGCTTCCTGCCCGTCTGTGCTCATGTCGCCCCCATGCCTGGCCTGTGTGACTAGAGTGGCCCAGGTGCTCGGACATGCCAGCGTCCAGTGCCACAGCCTCCGGTCTTACATCCTTGTTTTGGCGACAGTAACTTGGGTGGCTGTCACAGGCCCTCTGTGAGCCTGGCACAGTCCTGCCTGGCCACGTGGGCCTCTGGACGTGCTTCATGAGATGGCATCCCTGTCATCCTGTGCTGTGGCCTGAGCAGGAGCCAGCAGGCTGTGATTCCCGCGTGCAGCTTAGTTTGAGACCCGATGCCCCGGCCCCTCAGGGGAGCACTGCCCTCCGTCCTGGTGCTGCCTCAAGGCGTCTGCGTGGAGGGCACGGCATGTGGGGTGCTCGGGGCTCGGGCACCTGGGCTTCTCTCCTCGTAGTCCCCTTACTAGATTCGTGCCTTGATCTGCTCCTAGTGTCCCAGGGGTCAGCGACCCTCCTGCATGTCAGCTTCATGTAAAAGCCCGGGACTCACCCTCGCTGGCTCCAGACAGAGCTGACAGGGCCCCAGGACTGGTCTCGGGTGGGCTGGTGCTGCACACCCCCTGCTCCGTGGCCTCCTCACTGTCTGAGCCTTGAGGCTTGGGGCCGGGGGAGATGCCCCCGCCATGTGCTGATGGCCCAGGCCCATGGGACGGGTGGGGCCTCCACGGTGAGTGGTGGGGTGCCCTCCCTGGGGGCGCCATCCTGAGGGCACCCATGTCCCCCAGCGCCAGCAGCCAGCCTGTGATGTTTCTTTTCTGGCAGGGAGCTCCTGGAGCAGCCGTGTGAGGCGAGCCCGGTCTGCGTGTACATGAGAGCTGAGGTGGGTGATCGCCTGTGCCCCCACCGCTCCCACTCCCACACGGGCCGGCCCCAGGTTCCCATCTGGAAAACCCACTCCCTCAAACTCGCTTTCAAAGAGGGGGGCAGACTCGGCCCTGAAGGCGTGATGTGTTTCATGGGAAAAGCAGAATTCTGGCTCTGCTGGAATTGCCCACGGCCGCCAGGCTGCTCCCGTCCTCCCTCAACGCCCTGTTTGTTTTCTCAATGTCTCTCAAAGCTCAGGTCACAAAAGTGGTTTCGTTTTGACAAATATTTGCTTTGCTCTGTGTTTTGATCTTTTTCTAAACCAAGGGCAGCATGGTGCAGGCCTGCCTGCCCCCGCCTGCCGTGATGGGGACCCTCCCGGCGCTTGGTCCGCTGGCGCACAGGGCCTTTTTGTTTCTATCCTGGCCTAGTGCCCTGCCCTGGCCTGGGGTGGCCCCTGTCCCCGCAGGGCCCCTGGCGTGGATGAGAAATGCTCACCTATTCATCCCAGCTTGAGTTCCCTGACCTAAGGCTGTGAGTGGGAGGTATTTGGGGGACGTGTCCTTCCCTGGAAGAGATGGACTGCTGGCCATTGTGGTCTGTCTAGTCCCTGTAGGGCTGGACAGCTGACCACATGTGGCTAACCTGGGCCTGGGCCCTGCCCACTGGGCTTCCGATGGGGCAGGGTGGGGGGGACGGACCCAGACCAGCAAACAAATGCTTGGGCTTAGGTCAGGGTGTGGGAGGCTAGACCCAGGCCTCCTGGGAGCCGGCACTGAGCTGGGGCAGCTGGTGTTGGGACCTGGCTTGGGGAGGCTGTGGGAGGCGGGCTTGTCAGGTTGTCCTTGGCGCCCTCAGCCCGGCTCACGGCAAGGCCTCAGCTCGGGCCACGTCCGCAAGCTTCGTCCTGCCGGGTGGGAGGGGTGTTCTGGGTACACCTGTCCCGTTCCCTCCTCACAGGTGACGGGCAGAGCCGCCTTGCGGGGCACAACACTGCAGTCACTGGGCCTCACTGGGGGCAGCGCCATCATCAGGTGGGGGGCTCTGAGTATTGTTTAGTGAGAAGAACAGGGTGTTGAAGTCAAGGAGGGCACCATGGGAAGGGGAAGGGGAGGTGTGCCTGCCTGCAGCCCCCACCCCTGCTCTGAGGCTCCTGCCCCAGGCTCTTACCTTGAGGCTTTTCCTGTCTGGGGGCTTGGCACGGGTGGGTGGGTGAGGGCATGTCCAGTGAGGACCTGCCCTGTGCTGGGGTGGCACGCTGCTTTCCTGGGGAGGTGGGGCAGGATGGAAAGGGGGCTGTAGAGGGCCCTCAGGCACTGAATTCCATTTGGCCCTGGTGTAAGATGCCGGGCTGTGAGCTAGGTGGGGTGGTCCCTGTGTCTGCAGTGTCACTTGCTCTCTGGTCCCCACCAGGTTTGCCATGAGGCCATGTGACTCTGCTGGCAAGCAGGAGCCTCGGGTCCCCCAGATGAAAACCCCAGGGAGCCCAACTGCCTCAGTGTCGGCCGACCAGGCAGCCAGCAGCCCTCCGCTGCCGTTGGACTCAGTGGGGCTCCAGCAGGGCGATGTGAGCCGCCAGGACGAGGTGGGCACCTTGGAGACCAGCTGCGCAGATGGCCTGGCCCCAGAGCCGGTGAACGCTCAGGCGAAGCCGATCTCAGAGGAGCCTGCCCCGGCCTCCTTTGTTCCTTTCTCGGGTGGGGGACAGCGACTGGGGGGCCCCTCTGGGTCTGCGAGGTCTCTGATGTCACCTTCCACCAAAATGCCCAAGTCCTTCTCCAGCCCCGGAGGCCCCTCCAAGCCGAAGAAATCAAGGCCTGGCCAGGAGCCGCAGCGCGAGCAGGAGCCGGTAAGGGGCTGGCGGGGGCTCAGTCTCCTGATGGCTGGCCAGCCCAGGGGACGGGGCAGCTGGCTGTGTTTTGTCTTCTTAGGGAGGGAATTTTCGGTTTTGTTTTGTCTTGAATCCACTTCACTGAGGTGCCACTTTAGACATACGGTTTGATTTTGACAAACTCATACGTCCTGCAGGCCATGGTCACAGCCGGGACCCCACCGTCTGCATCCCTGGGGGGCTCTGACCCCTCCCGCCACAGGCAGTACTGCGCGGCCATTGCTTCTGCCTTGGCAGGGGTCGTGACCAGCTTCTGACATGAAGGTGGCTTTGGCATTGATTGCCCCATGCCGCATCTGCTCCTAAGCCACATGTCCCCACAGCTTGTTGACTGGCTGGTTCGCCACTAGCCAGTGGGTGTATGGGGCCTCCAGGGCACCTTAATGTCTGGCCGTGCAGTGGGAAGGCGGGGTTTGCTCCTCAGAGCCGAGCAGGTAGATGTCACCTTTTCAGGTGGGACCTCTGCCCGCCGGCCGTGTAGCTGCGCCGGGAGTGGGGAGCACAGCCTTCGCTGGGACAAGTGAGTGGATGGGGTGCATCTAGGCTTTGAGGGGCCTTTGCTCCACCAGCTTCCCTCTGGTCCACTCTGTCCAGGTACAGTCATTGCGTGAGCACTGCTGGTGGCAGGTTTTGCAAACGGTGCTTTGTCTCCGTGGTGCAGGTGCGTTTCTGACTCCAGTTGTCACCTGTGCCTGCTTGTCCCCAGCCTCATGCTCTGCCCGCACAGTGATACCCGTCCCCACCTGCCTCTGTGACCACACACTAGCCTGCGTGGTGGATGTGCCCCATGTTTGGATCACACTGAGCACACTGCTTGTCCACAGAGCATGGGCACCCTCAGGCGGGCGGCCACTCCTGGCTCTGGGCACGTTCTTGGTGTCACACCAGTGTCCATCTTCCCCGCTGTCCAGTGGCGCCAGCCCCTACCTGGTCCCTTCTAGGGCCAGCTGTAGCCTTACTGTGGCTCTGAGGGAGGACAGCCATGGGCCCCATGTGGCTGGTTCTCACCTGGGTGTTGGTGCAGGCTTCCCACTGGGTTGCCTCTGGGACTTTGTTACACGGCTTCCACCGGCATCTTTGGGCAGCTGCAGCAGGTTGGGGCTGGCCCAGGTGCCACGCCGTTGGGGTCCCTCTGCACGACTGCTCGCCATCGCAGTGTCCTAGGGGACTGATGTGAGATGTTTGTTGGGATGATCCCGTGGTGGAGGAGGGCTTGTCCGAGTGAGGACGACATGGTAAGTTGGGCCTGTCCTAATTAGGCCCCGCAGTTTCTCAGTTGCAGCTGGGGTCTCTGCAAATAACATGAGTTTTCTCTTCCTATTATGTCCTTATTTCTCCTGTTGGTTTCCTCATTGTGCCGCAGTGAGCGGGTCTCCGGCATCTGGAGTAGTAGTTTAGTGGGCATCCTAGTCTTGACCTTGATCTTGAAGGGAATAATCTGCCATTTATCTGCAAAGGTTGATGTGTGCCCTGAAAACCTCTGTCAAGTTGAAGGAGTTTCTGTTCTTAATTTTCTGAGAGCTTTTTTGTTATAGACAGCTGATGAGCTTTATAGCTTTTTCTGCATGGAGATCATTTTGTTCCTTCTTTCTCCTTCGGTTCATGCAGGTGGTGAGGTTTTGGATAGACTTCCTTGGTCGAGCTATCTTTGCAGTCTGGGGATGGATCCCACTTCCGCGGCGTCTCCCCTGTAGCCACGTCTTCAGTCCTGGCTCACTCAGTGTAGTTCAGTCCGTACCCCCAGTAAGTGCAGCAGAGGTCCCCTGGCTGAAGCTGTCTGCCTCCTTCTCTTCTGGAGCCCCCTCCTCGCTCTTACCTCCAGGTCACACTCAGGAGGAGGGTGGAGGGTGAAGGGCAGCTGTGTCTGTCGGTGGGTGGGGGGGATTGCTTGGCCGGGGGACAGAGTCTGGGTGCCTCCTGAGGGTGGGCAGCCAGGACTTTTTCCTGCTCCCTTGGTGTGTCCATGCTGAGTGGACGGGAGAGGGGAAGTGTCCATCTGGGGTGGGGGGTGCCCTACCCCTTTGGGGACCACACCGGCGTTTACGCTGATGTTTGGGTCATGTTAGATGCCAGGATGCAGCCCCCAGCCTCATAGCATCCGTCGCCTGGGCCCAGAATCAGGAGCTGAAAGTAGACCCATGTGGTTGGGGTGAGCTGGGGTGTGGGGGCCTGACTTACTCTGGCCTGCTGGTCCTTGGGGACCCTGGGTTTGGGGGACAGACAGAAGCTCAGGCTAGTCGGCTCTCTCCCACCCTAAAGGTGGTCAGCACGTGGTGTGTGGCTTCTGGGCCCCTTGCTCCCTGTGACCCAGGCAGGCCCTGGTCCTCTGTGCCCTGTGGGTGTGGGGGTGGCCCAGACTTATGGTTGCCTGGTAGGTGGCTGCTGACCAGGCACAGGATCCCAGCGCGTCCCCAGCACAGACCCCAGGGCCCCCTGGGCAGGAGGAGTCCCGGGGAGGGTCCAGCGGCCACCAGCAGTGTGTGCCTTTGATCTGTGAGCCCTAGCAGCTGGCTGGTTGCGGAGCGTCCCCCACCCACCCGCCCGCCTCGCGCCTCCTGTCACTAACAGCCGCACACCCAGAGGGCTGGCCGGCCACATGGTGTCTGCTTTGTGTCCCTTTTCAGTCCTGGGGGAGGGGAAAAGGGAACAAAACAGAACTTTTGGGGGAACTTCAAAGGTACGCTTTAGTAATCAAAAGAGTTTCCAAGTTTCCCATTAGTGATTTGCCTGTGTGTGGTTTTTGGATTTAAATAGTCAGAAGAGACAGGATAAAATATAGGCAGGTCCTCGGCTGAAGCGGGATGGTTCACAGACCCCGGCGGCTCCTGCCTTTGATGTTGAAACATTAATTATTAGAAGGTAGTTTACTGGCCATCAGACCCGGGTGCCGCAGGGGCTGGGGCTGTCCTGCAGCCCCTGGCCTGTCCTTTGAAGTCCTTCCTCTGGCCCTGGGAGGCTGCCCTGCAGCTCTGCACGTGGCTGGGCCGTGATTCCAGCTGGCGCGCCCAACACAGCTGGCCTGGGGTCCCTGAGCAAAGGCCCTGACCCCCTGGGCAGGGTGGGCAGCTGACAGCAGTCTCCTTTGCCTTCTGCTCTCCCTCCATTGGGTGGCCGCGCCTCCCGGAGGTAGGGACCCAGGGGCTTCTCATGCTTCGTACCCCTGTTTCGGGGCAGGTTTCCGGCTTCCCCTGGTGTTACTGCTCCCTGGTTCCCTGCAGGTCCGGAACAGGAGTGGCCAGGAGGAGCCCGGCAGAGGTGTGGGCCGGGGCAGTTCAGAGCGCGGTCCCTTGTTGCCCTGACACCCTTGTCGGCCCGGGGTGCCTGCCCGTGACATTCCCACAGGAGCGCACTGTGCCGTCCCCAGCCGGCAGGCCTGAGGCATGGTGTGAGCCTGTTCCTGTCGTGCCAGTGGCTCTGGGGCAGCCTTCTGGGCCAGGACGATGGCCCAGCCGTGGCCCTGGTTGGAATGCCCGCTGAGGTCTGTTGGCAGACGGATCAGCAGCTTTAAAGGCACCAGCCAAGTCCTGTGGCCATTATTGAGGCCTGCTGTGCCCCAGCCACGACTGGGCATGGGGGACAGACACCCAGCCTGCAGGCTGCAGTGGACCATGGCCGTGCAGGGCGCTGCAGCCCCCAGAGGTGCCCAGGTGGAACCAGGTGGCCTCCTGCGGTCTGGGGCCTGGTGTTGCACTTGAAGGCCCCTGTCCCAATCCTGGCCCTTTGTTCTCATGCGGTCACCCACCATTCCCTCTGAGGCCTGCTGACCTTGGGCTGACCTCCCCGGGCCCCCAGGGGCAGCTGACTGGCCTGCAGGTGAGGAGAGCCCTGTGCCACACCCTGCGTACTTCGGGGGTTTCACGCTCTGACGCAGGGAGTCACTCAAGTTTCAGAGCATGCCCGTGTCGTTGCCGCAGCCCAGTGCATAGCCACCCTGTGCTTTCCTTCTGCTCAGAATGGTGGGCAGCCAGAGTGGACACTGTTCCCGGGCCTGGGCAGGTGCTGTCTGCCTGGTGCTGGCTGGTGGGTTTGAGACCCACCCATCCCTCTGCAGACACGTCCAGGGCCTCGGTGTACCACAGGCATCGGTCTGGCCTTATGCTCCGTTGGCCTCCCTGCCCGGCCTCCTGGAGGCTTTTGGTGGCTTCCATGTGCTCCGGGCTCCCTCCAGAGGGCAGCCGGCTCTCGAGTAACTTGGGAAGTTGGCTGGCCTCCCTCTTGTACTGATTCATTTAAGCTCCAAGCCTCAAGGGGAAACGCTTCGCATTCCCTCTCACCAAACCCATTGTCAGAGGGCAGTCCAGGCAAGGAGTGAGGCGGGAGGGCAGGAGGCAGCGGGAGCCTCCCAGGAAAGCTGGAAGGTCTGGGGTTGAGGTCACCTCCAAATGGTTTCATGTTTTTTCTCCGTGTGTCATCATGTCCTGGAAAATTACTGTCAGGAAAATGAAGCCTCAGAGGCTAGGCCACTTCTGACGTGAGGGGACTGTGTGGCCAAGTGGGTTCTCAGCCCCTCGTGTGGTGGCCGCTGGAGCACATGCACCCAACAGTCCGGAGCCGTGCTGGGCCCATGTCTTGGGTCCCCCGCCCGCTGCCCTGTGCTGGCCGTGCTGAGCCTGGCGTAGAGGCCTGGGTGTAGGCAGTGCCCTCCGCCTTCCCCTTGGGTCTCCTTTGCAGAGCCGCCCCGGTGTGGCAGGAGCTGTGTTGAATTCACCCATGGCCATCACAGCTGCAGTCGGTCACCGAGCCCCCGCCTCTGGATGGCTCCCGTGGTGGCCGCTGTGTGTGCAGCCCCTTCTCTGCAGTTGAATGAGTTGGGTGCTCCCCTGGCGAGCCAGCTGGAGGCGATTGAAGCTCCCTGGCTTCTTCCTTAGTCACTTGGCAGCAGGGAGGCTTTCCTACCAGCATCCTACGTGCGCCTGCTCTTGAGGGCCAGGGCCCACCTGGGGCAGGACGTGGCTGCGGCTCTCGGACTCAGGTGGTCTGGTCCCTGGCTCTGGTGTGCAGCAAAGGCTCATGGGAATCCTGGCTTCTCTGCCCAAAGGGAAGGGAGGCCTGGGCAGGATGGTGTGAGGGAGGGGGTGGGGGTGGAGTGTGTCGCCAGGCAGCTCCACCAGCCTCTGGGTCCTGGGGGGCCTGAGAGGAGCCTGAGATGTGGGCTCTTGGCTTCTGTGTGACAGAGAAGAGCTGATTGTACAGGACGGAAGGGAGTCCAGGAAGGGACCCATTGCCCTGAGGGGTTTTGTCAGGTTATTTTCTGACCAAAAGCCAGTGGCTCCTGAGCAGCATGAAGCCAGTGGCTGGTGTCACCTGCATCTGCATTCTGGGAGTCTCAGGGAAGGGCTGTGGGCTTCAGGGTCATCAGCAGTGCCAGTGGCCTGTGTCCTCCCAGTCACCCACAGCCTGTGTCCATGGTGCCCAGGAGGCCAGAGTCGGGCTGTTTGATGTCAAGGATGTGAACTGCATGTCTTATGATTGCTGGGTTTTGGGGTAACTCGTGAACCTGGGGCTGCGTCCTCCAAGGGAGGGACCTGGGCAGAGCAGCCTTAGGGCCTGCTCATTAGCCAGTGGGCTCCGTGGGGAGTGCCCAGGAGCCTGGCACTTGAAGACCTGGTGGGTTCTGGCAGGCGCATCTACCTTCTGCTCTTGCCCACCCCCAGGAGCCCAGGCGAGCCTTTGGCCCTTCTGGAATGCAGGCGCCGTGGCTGTGGGGGGCAGCCTGGCGCCTGGCATCTTGTCGTAAAAAGCTCTGGCACGGGCTTCCCGCAGAGGCTGTAGGGCGCTTTTGGCTTTCAGGGGGCAGCCCAGAGCCTCTTGGTCGGCCACCTACTGGCCCCACTGCCAGGCTCCAGCCAGCCCTCACTGTGCACTCTGTCAACCCGACTCAGAGGGGCTTCCTGGCGACAGCCCAACCCCCTTCCCTGAGGGAGAGCTGCGTTGTAAGGGGGGTGCAGCTGTGTACTCAGTGGACTACAGGGACCTGCCTGTGTGGACAGCCAGGGCTTTGGTGTGGCTGGGGCAGCCCTGGAGACCCAGCAGGTGTGTTGGAGAAGCAGGTCCCTGAAGGCTGGGCAGACCTCAGACCTGTCCCTCGACTGACCTGGGCCTGGCCATGGCAGCCTGGTGGGTCTGCCTTGAGAGCAGTTGGGCCGGGGCCAGGCCGGGCTGGGGAGGAGGCTGTGGGAAGGCTGCCAGGGAGGTGTGCATGTCCCCAGAGCCTGCCAAGCCCGTTGGTATTAAGAAGCAGGTGGGACTCCAGGACCAAGGTGGGGTGGGGAGGTGAGTGGCAGGTCGGTGCAGAGGGGAGAGGATGACTATTCTGTGCAAGGGAGGACAGGACGCGGTGTGGGCCTGCCAGCCCCCGAGGGGTCCCGCCCCCATGGTGGAGAGGGCTGCACTGGCCAGTCCCCCACCTGGAGGCAGGACACGTCCTGCCTGGTAATTTCCATCGCAGTTGCTGCCAGTCAGGAGTGATACTGCCTGTGTGTCCCCAGGGTGGACAGGGGGCGGGGCCTAGCTGCTCCCCCAGGGAGGCGGAGGGGTCAGCCTGGCTGTGGGGCCAGCAGTGGGCAGGTTTTGCCAGACCTCTAATTTGGGGGCTGTTGTTTCCCTGACCCTCCTGTGGCGTCCCTGACGTGGCCTCGACCAGGCCACTGTTTCCTGAGGTTCCCATTTGGGGTTGGCAGGCAGCTTCGTGGGCCTCGTGGGGGCACCCCCCATGGAGACAGGAAGTAAGCATAGGAGCCACTGGCCCTGTGGAGCTGCCACTGACCTTACCAAACCTCTGGTGGCGAGGGGGCTGTGGGGCCAGCAGAGCTGAGACCCCAGGGCCCTGTGTCTTGCTGGTGAGCAAGGGTCCGGGTGGACTCCAGAACTGCTGCACAGGTGGGCATGGAAGGAGGGACCGGAGTCCTGAACCCCCCACCCCCCACTCCGAGACCTGGTCCTGGCCACAGGCTGATGGGTGTGGGCTCGGCTCAGGGGTCTGTGTAGCTGCGCCAGCTGTGGAGCCTGGATGACCCAGCTGCACAGACTTAGGAGCCTGGGCCCTTTCTGGTGTCCTGCGTCAGCCGAGCCCTCTGCCTGCCCTGCCGGTGGACCGGGACCCTGTGGTGTGCCACCCCGACCTAGAAGAGGGGCTCCAGGCCTGGCTGGCAGATCTGCCTGACGAGTTCTTTGAAGTGACTGTGGATGACGTGAGAAGACGCTTGGCCCAGCTCAGAAGTGAGCGGTGGGTGCCCGCTGGGCCCCTCAGTCTTGCTCTAACACCCATGCCCCCAGCAGCACCTTGGGGGTGTAGGGCCCTAGTTTTGTCTGGCCTCACCTGGGGAGCAGGCCATGGAGCCGGGTGGTGAGGGAGTGGTCTGGAGTCCAGCTTGTGGGCTCCTTCACCCTGGCTGGGGAGACCCCAGACCTTCACGTGACCCCTGCCCTGCAGGAAGCGCCTGGAGGAAGCCCCCTCAGTGACCAAGGCCTTCAGGGAGGCTCAGATGAAGGAGAAGCTGGAGCGATACCCTAAGGTATGCAGAGGGGCTCTGGGCTGCGGCTGCCTGTGGACCCCCAACGAACGTCCAGCTGCCTCACCTGCACTTTGCCAGCCGTGGTTGGGCACAGCCGTAGTACTGAGCCAGCAGTCCTATTTTACAACAAAACGGCATCAGTGTGTTTTTACTAATGCACGTAGGGGTTATTGACCAGTCCTGTGTCTGTCCCGGGGCCCGGGGAACTGAGGCCTCAGCTCTGGCTATGAGTGTGGTGGGCATGGACCTCCCACCAGGACTCCTGCCTGCCCCAGTCCTGGTATCTGCTAGCCCAGCTCGAGGGCTTGGCCCTCGTGGGCTTAGGCCTGCTGCCACCCCATGCCTGGGCTGGACTCTGGCATCCTGCTGATAACTTGGCTTGTCCTCCACTCAGGTGGTCCTGAGGGTCCTGTTCCCTGACCGCTACGTACTACAGGGCTTCTTCCGCCCCAGTGAGACAGGTAAGCGGCCCCACCTGGGTGTCCAGGAGAATGGGGAACTCTCTGAGCTCCTTCTAGCTCCTTGTGGATAGTGGGACCTCATCCACCTGGCCCGTGGGCTGCAGGGAGAAGGATGTTTTCGGGTCACTCTTGCTCCTGGGTTAGGCAGCGGGCTCTGAGTCCCCAGAGCGTGTTGGGGGTGCAGGTGCAGGCCTAGGACCAGGTCGTGTCAGGTGCTCACCAGGCCAGCCCAGAGGTACCTGTACATGCAACCAGGTAGGCCCAGGTGGGACACCTAGAGGGAGGATGGGCCTGGGATGCGCCACACCCAACAATGGGGTCTCTGGCCTGGGGCTGCAGCCCACCTGGAAGGCAGGCAGCAAGGCCATCAGTTCTGAGTGGAGTCCTCGGTGACTGTACCCAGGACAGTGGGGGTGACAGGCAGGCATCAAGGTCCCCAGGGTTGCTGTGTGACTGCCTTGTACCTAGGCAGGGCCTCCCTGGGGCAGGAGTTAGAACTGGGTGGTGGGCAAGGCAAGAAGCTATGTGGGGGGACCCTCTGGCAGTTGGGTGGGGGTCCAGGTGGCAGCGTGCACCGCAGTCCAGCCAGGCTGTGCATCTTGCAGTGCTGGGGAGGGGCAGCCTTGGCTTCCTGGCCCCTGGGCCTGAGGGTCACCTTGAGGGTGGCAGTGCCCTCCCTGGTGCCTGAGGCCAAGTGCCGGGGCTGCCTGGCCTGTAGGGTGGTAGGTGTGTGGAAGTCGGCCTGGCTCATCCTGTCCCAAAGTGGGGTCAGCCCTGGGGCCTGAGTTGGGGCCGTAGCATGCATGTGCATCCTGCCCTTCCCTCTGCAGTGGGGGATCTGCGGGACTTTGTACGGAGCCACCTCGGGAACCCCGGGCTGCCCTTCCACCTGTGTGAGTGTTCTCGGGACCACCTGCCTGGGGCCTGAGCCTCGGGAGCCCCCTCCCAGTTGGGGCTTGGAGCACCTTCTCCCATAGGAATAACGTCATGGGGTAGGTGGGTCCTGCAGCCCGGCCCACTTTACTGCGGGCAGCGTACTGGTGTTCCTGGCTGAGTCCAGAGACCTGGGGAGTCAGAGAGGGAGGTTGGCTTTTGTGCCCCCTCTGCCCCTGGCCTGACCTCTCCTCCTGGGACTCCCAGCAGCTGCCGGGAGGCTGGGAGAGCCACTGGCCTCCCTCAGGGTGTCTGGGTAGTGAGGGCTAGGCTGCCTGAGTGCACACAGTGCCCTGGGGGTCTCCTGCAGGTGAACTGCCCAGGCCACCCGGCCTTGCCCCTCACCATGGTTTTTGCAGCAGCAGAGAGGTGGGCAGAGGGCTGTGAGCTGAATGGGTTCTTCAAACATGCCCTCCCGTGGAGGTCTTGGCCTGAGCCTTCCCCCTCGCCCTCGGGCCTAGTTCTCCCTGGAGAGCGGGGCCAGGTGCCTGCTGACACCGATGGCGGTCTCCCTCCACAGTCGTTGCTCCTCCTAAAGCTATCCTGGACGACCCAGCACTGACCCTCTTTCAGGTACGGCTGCGAGGGGTGGGTGCTGGGTCCCCCCTGGGGCGGCAGGGCTACTGGAGGAGCCCCTGAAAGGTTGGGGGTCAGAGGCCTGGGCTGCAGGTGGCCAACTGCCGAGGCTGCTGCTGGTGGTGCCTTTCCCCTAGGACCCTGGCCTCTGCTGGCAGTGCCTGGTGGGCAAATTTCCCTGCAGCCCTTGTGTGATGACCATCAACCCAGCGCCCTGCTGGCTGCCTTCCAGAGCCCAGAGGAATATCCTGTCCATTAGTCTCTAGGAGGCTAGCCTGGGGCCTGCCTCCCCAACCCTCTGGCCTAATGGTTTCCTCTTCAAAGTCTCTTCACATATTTTAATGAGTAACAGAGGCTGGCCTTTGTTAAGTGGCTGGAGGCCCTGCAGAGGTCTGAGTGGGATGAGGGGGTCTGCTTGCTACTTGGGGCTGCCAGCTTTGTGGGAAAGATGGGGCAAGACAGGCAGAGAGGAGAGAAGTCAAGGTGGAGGGCAGGGGCTGTGCCCCCTCCTGCCCCTGTTCAGCCTTCTGCAGCCCCTGGGAGTCCCAGGGGTGCTGGGCCTTTTTCCTCCGCCAGCCCTGTTCCACCACCCGCTGCTGGCCAGCCTGTTGATAAACATTGAATTTGGAGATGCTCTAGGATGGAGGGGGACCAGTGCCCAGGCACTCCCCTCCAATTAGGAGCCCTGCGGGTGTTGCCTGTCCCGCCCACGTGGCCTGATTCCCCGTGACACTGTGCCCCCTGCTACCAGCAGCTGTCTCCTTTCATCCCTCAGCTTGGCCTGGAGCCACGGGGCCTCTGCACGGGGTGGTGTCCCTGCCCGCCCGCGATCAGAGAGCTGGCAGGGCTCAGGGAAGGAAGCCTTCCTCCCTTGCGTGGGTGAGCAGGCGCGGCAGCCGCTGACTTTCATGTCCCTGGCAGGGCCAAGCTCTGGCTGCTGGCTGCCTGGGAGGCTGCCTAGGGACGGGCCTCATGCTCCAGAGACTTGACAGTTTGGGTCAGTGTGTGGGCCAGCAGCCTAGCTGCCCTTTTTGGCTGCTGGACCAGGAGAGAGAGTATTCGCTGGGAGAGGCAGGGGGTGGGGACGAGGGTGGAAGGGTGCAGCGGATACAGTCTGCGGGCATGAAGGCCCCGACACCCCACATCAAACTCTCTTCCTGGGCCTGAGCCCTGCTCACTGCTGGCTGCCCTGAGCCCCAGAGGCTCAGTCCCTATGCACCGTCCTGCCCAGCACTCAGGCCTTACCCTCAGTGTGCCCCAAAGACCGCCACGACTTGTAGGGGCCTCTCAAGCCTGAAGAGGGCTGCAGACCCCTCCCTCTTGGTGGTCTTCTGTGCTGTCCATTCTCCCCTGGTTTGGCTGTGATCCCAGAAAACGCAAGCCAGCAGGCAGGGTGCTTCTGGCAAGTGCCAAGAGGAGGTAGGGAGTCCAGTTCTAGAGGGGCCTGGAGGACCCTGCAGCCCCACGGCCCCCAGACTGCCCTGCTTGGTGGACTTGGGAGAAGTTCGTGAAATGGGAACATGCAGCCATGCGCAATGCTGTGGGGTGGCCCTGGAGCCTGGTAGGTAGCTGAGTCAGGATCTGGCTGTGGCCATGCTGGGCCGCTGAGGAAGACTGGGGCTCTATCTCCCTTGCACCCCCTTCCTGCTTCCTGGCCATCCCCTAGCTTCAGGCACTGCCAGAGCCCTGGGCAGACCGTGGGAACCCCATAGGCTGCCTCTCCGCACAAGGCTTTGATCCCTCCTGGTATCATGATGGAGTCTTCAGGGTTGACAGCCCTTTCCCGGGGCTCTTGGCTTTGGCTGTGGTCTTGGCATTCCTAGGCCTGGCCTTTGAGACTCACTTTCGTCAATGCCACCACCCTCACTCCCAGGGAGCAGGGAGGATTCTCAGCTGGCAACTGTGACCCTTCCGCCACAGGCGGAGGACACAACCTCGGGCCAGCTTTGGGGCTTGCAGCCATAGTCCTTGGGGTGGGGGCTCTGGGGCCCTCTGTCTACAGCCCTGACTCTACACCTGGTCCAGCCCCAACCCTGGGAGGTCTCCAGTGGCACGTCAGGGACCATGTGACCCATCCTTGTCCAGCACCTGTGCAGGTGGGGCCAGTCCTTGAGCAGGAACCTCATGCCACCAGCCCTGTGGAACCCCGGGGCTGGCTGTGGAGACCCTGGTATGAGGGGCTCTGTGCTGGCTTGGCCCCAGCTCTTCCCCACCAGGTCACACTCAGTGCCGAGTCGGGGAACCCGAGCGTGGTCTCCCAGGGCCTTGGCTCTTGGACTCGTCAAAGGCAGCAGGCCTGGGCGGCAGGAGCCCCTCAATGCAGTGTGGTTCCAAGACCCGCCCCCTGCCCTGCTGACGGTCCCGCAGTGGCACTCTGGTCACCCGTGCAGCTGCTTCTGGTTCATCTGGGTGCTCCCCACAGCCTGAAGCATGCACTTGGCTGCCTCGCAGACCCTTGCACTCTGTCCTTTGAGTGACACGGCCATTCGTCCCCAAACCCCCATCCATGCAGTTCTGTCTGCCTGTTTGCTCTGCCCTGTTGGTCTCCTGCAATCTCTGCTGAGGGTGGGGACTTTCAGGCCTGGTTCCCACCTTCAGGATGTTAACTGTTCGCCGTGGGAACTGGGCTGGAGGGAGAAGTGGCAATTCAAACACTCTTAAGAGCTTCCTTTTCAGCTGGTGATGGGCTGGCCCCAGAATCCCGTGGTCCAATGCTTGGTCTGGCTTGTACTGGGATTGGTACCAGAGGAGGGCCAGACTGAGCCTGGCTGGGGGAGCTGACGGGGGCTGGGAAGAGGACTGTGCCCATTGGAGGGGTGGAGGTGCTGGTGGAGTCCTGGGCCTGGTGAGTGTGGCTTGCCTACAGCTGCAGCCCAGCCCGCCAGCCTCTGTGCACAGTGCCCACCTGGCACCCGCCTGGTGCCCTGAGCTCCCTCTGTCCCCCCTGCAGGCACACCTCTTCCCTGCTGCCCTTGTGCACTTCGGAGCTGAGGAGCCAACAGGTGAGTGAGGCCCTCTGCTCTGCTTCCTGAGGCTGGCCGGCCCTGGGCCCTGTGTTCCGGCTTGTCAGATGCCCCAGAGCAGGGAACTTCCTTTGGGTCTGGGAGGTAGGCCAGTGGTCCTGATATACCCCTATTGGGCCGTGCCCCCTCCCAGAGCAGAACAGCAGTTGGGTGGTGGGCCCCGCCTCTGATGGCCTGACGGCGGGCCGGGCTTCCTGCAGGCCTCTACCTGGAGCCCGGGCTGCTGGAACACACTGTCTCCCCATCTGTAGCCGACATGCTGGTGGCCAGGTGAGTGCTCGTGGTAAGGTAGGGACAGCCCATCACCACGGTGCCCACCATTTTGTCACCTGGCCTTCTGTCCACAGGTGCATGTCCAGGGCTGCCAGGACCCCACCCCTGCTGCCAGCCCCTGACCCTGTGCCCCTTGAGTTGGAGCCACCTACCGAGGAGAGGGCAGTGGGGTCCCCTGAGCCCAGCCCTGGGGTGGTCCACCCCTTGAGGAGGGACCTAGGCAAGGTGCCCAAGTGGCTGAAGCTGCCAGGTACTAGAGGGGGCGGCCTGGCCGGGAGGGGCTGCTGGCGGGAGCCGGGGCCCTGGGAGTCACCTCCTGTGTTTGCATCGCAGCCAGCAAGAGGTGAGAGCTGCCAGCCCGTAGGTGCCTGCTCTGTTGCCCACGAGACTCCTCCCCACCCTGAGCGCGAATAAAGGCGTGAGCTTCTGGACACCTTCCTGTCTCCTCTGTCTGGGAAAGGGTGCCGCTCTGCCCTCTGGGCCGGAGCCCCCGGGCACAGGCCTCCAGCTGGATCCCGGGGCTGCCTCGGGGGGCCTTTTTCCTATGGACAAAGGCACAGGTGGCCTGCTTGCACCAGCGGCTGCCTCTTCACGGATTTGACCTAATTGCCTGCAGCCTCCCCCTCCTCCGGAGCACAGGGTCCAGGCACCACCTGCCTGGCTGCCTCGGGGGTACCCCCTCATCTCTGGCAGGAGGGGACTGGCCAGGCCGCCTGGGGCTTCCTGGGGCCCCGCCCACCCTCCCCATCAGAGCCACTTCAAAGTGGCTGCGGGCATGGGTTCTGGCACTGGCCTGGCCGCCAGCCTCTCCCTTCAGGTCTAATTACTTCCACATGCTCTCTGGCTTTGAAGCCCAGAGACTCCCTGAGGGGAGGGGGCGGGGGCAGAGGCAGGGAAGGGGGCAGGAAGGGCGGTGGGGCTCAACCAGGGAGGGAGGGAGGGCTTGCCCCTCCAGTGCCCTCCTCAGGTGGGGGCGTTTGGGTGGGGGTTGGAGCTGCCCCTGCAGGGCCCCCCAAGTCTCCTCTGGTCCCTGTGGCAGCCAGGGTGGCTCAGTGGGGGCAGCTGTTGTCCCACCAGTCCCTCCACCAGTGGGCTGTGTCCTGTGGCTCTGTGTCCCCAATTCCTTGGGCACTAGGCCCAGAGCCCTTGGGTGTTTCCCGTCCTGGGCTCTGATGAGTCACAGCAGCTTTCGGAACTAAAGGGATGTGGGTGCTGCGGGGTGGGGAGGGCAGGGTTCAGGGTGGTCCAGCTCTTGGCGTCCAAGGGCAGCCAGACCTCCCAGACAGCTTCCAGCAGGAGTGCCTGGTGGGCATGGCCCCGAGGCAAAGGCAGGGCCTGGTGGCCCATCTCCAGGACCCCCACCCTGCATGTGCGGGTCATCTGTGCCAGCATGATGCCTCCACCACCCAGACTGTGCCCATTCTGACATTCCTGGGCGTGCCGCCATTTGGTGGCAGCCCCATGGCAGGAGTGCCGTATCCCCACAAGGAGCCGCATGTGCAAGGGGTCCCATCTTCCAGCCTCACGGCGGTGCGGGGGACCCTCACATGCAGTTTGTTACTCATTTCTGGCTGAGCTTTGTCCTGCTGCGATGGATCGAGGGGGGCCAGTAGGCTTTGAAGCAACTTGGCTTTGGGTGATTAATGGCAGTGAGGAGGCTGTGCTTGGGAGAGGCAGCTTTGATTTATTGGTGTTGCTCTGTGAGAACAAATTTATGGCGCAGGGAAGCATCTTCTGAGGGGAACAACCAATGGTTCAAAGGTTATACACCAGCTTTGATGTTGGGGTGGCAAGCTGCGCAGCTCCGCTTGTAGGAGATGGGCCACCTGCTCGGGCAGCGGGCATGGTACCAGTGCTTTCCCCACACCAGACCCCACCCGTTACCCCCCACCTGTGTCCAGCCATCAGCAGCAGGGCAGAGCATCTGCTGCGAGCCGGCCTGGCCTTCGGGGCTGGAGGAGAGGCTCAAGACACAAAATTCCTTCCCCCTAAGCCAGAGGCCCCAGGAGACAATGCGGACATGGGGAGTGGCTGTGACCTGGGCAGGTGGCTGCAGCAAAGGTGTAAACTTCTAGAAATCCAGAAGCTGTTGGGGAGAGGAGTGCTCAGAGCCTCACAGGCACTAGCCCTCTCCCCCCCGGGCTCAGCCAGGCCATCTTCCCAGGAGGGCAGGATGGGATGGGACAGCTGAGGCAGCAGAGCAGACCCTACCAGCTGAGGCAGCACTTTCTCCAGCTGGTCCACGTCCACACGGGTTAGATCCTCCGCCTGGGCCTGCCGGATGCCCCGGATGGCTGCTTCTGCCGTGACAAGGAGGGAAGTGAGAGGCGAAGGCTGCGGGGGCTTGAACTCTCCCACCCATGCCAGCTGCCAGCTCAGAGAACCGAGGTCATGGCCCGTGAGACAGCTTTCCAGTGGCACAGAGCTTAGGTGCTTGTGAGAAAATGGAAAAATGTGTCTTAGTTTCCCAACTGAAGAACAGAAGACCAAGTGGATCACAGATGGCCTGGATGAGCCTGGGTTGGACACAAGAGGACACTGCTAGGGTCACTCAGCTCACCCACAACGAAGATCTTGAGTAACTCCGCCACCAGCTGTAGTGCATCCCCGCTGACTGCAAGGCGGAGAGAGAAGGTTAGGGGACCGTGCCCTCCCCTGGCTGGACCTACCTGCACCCCCTGATGTTCTCCCTCAGCACCTCTGACCTGGTTCACCCTTGCATGGTTGACCCCCAGCCTCCCCAAGGCCCTCCCCCACATCTGGTGCTCACAAACCTCTGGTCTTGGCGTCCTCAAAGTGCAGGTGCAGTAGCTTGCTCACTAGTTCCTGGGGGACGAAGGGGGCGTCAGTGGCCTAGGACCCCACCCTGCTGACTGCAGATCTCTTAAGCATTTAGTTCTGAATGGGACTAGATGGTGGGGAGCAACTTCCCTGGGGTTGCATGGCAGACAGGTGGGAGCAGCGCAGGTGGCAGCCCACTGCCCGTGGGATCCAGGGCAGACCCATTCCCACCCCCAGGGCCTGGGTGTTCTCCCGATGAGGGGCTGGAGGGGGCTGCCCCCATGATGGACCTATCTGCCGGTCTGTCAATGCCACCACCACCACCTAGTGCCAGATCCTGCCCTGGGCACGGGTCAGCTCCACCTGTGGGCCCTCCCTGAAGCCTACGACATGGTGCTGAAGGGAATCTCTGGGAACCCCTGGGTGCTGTGGGAACCGCAGAGATGAGCAGGACGGTCTGCTCAATGGACAGGTGGATGGGTAGGAGACAGGGATAGGACAAGGGCAGGTCTGGGCCCAGGCTCCAAGCTGGGGGCTCAAGCCACCAAAGGACGGCGCCACTCTTTGCAGGTGGGCTCTGGGTGCTCAGTGCCCAAGCAGAGGGGGCAGGTGGGTTCTGGAGCCGAGACGTTGAGATGGTGATGATCTGGAAGGTGGTGGCGCACAGTGGGCCAAGTGAGGCTGCCTAGCGCAGGGGCCAGCCCTCAGAGGCTGTGAACGGGGGTCCAGCACAGCACCAGGGAGGCAGGACGGCAGCAGCAGCCAGAAACCCAGAAAAGGTGTCGCGCAGGGAAGGCGCGTGAGGGACTGGCTAGGCCTCCCACCTCAGCCTTGCCCTACGAGCAGAGCAGAGTGGAGCAGCAGGATGGCGAGGGGCCCGGGCTCAGAAGGGTAAGGACTCGGTGGCCGGTCACTTCAAGGAAGTGAGGCTGCCTTAGCGGCCTTGCCCTCCCGGCAGAGACGGTAAGTGCTTGGTGCCCCCTGCTGGTCCTTCTTGCTGCTCACGAGATTCCAGGAAAGGCCCAGAAGGCTCTACTGTCCAATTTGCCTCTGGACCCCCAGGAAGAGCTAAGTCAACCAGCATCCTGTGGTGTGTGTGTCGGGGCGGGGGGGGGGGGTTTGCTGCCCAAGGCTCCTGCCACAACTAAAGGGGTCAGCACCAGCTGGGAGTGACGGCCCCCTAACAAGTGATGCGAAATCGCAGAGGGCAGGTTGGGGCCTACATGCTTTTGGTGCCCCACTGTGTGTGGGAGCCATGGTCCCCTTCCTCCCTGTCACCATGACCCCAGCTCTGGCTAGACCTCTCAGGGTGAGGACTTCGGACTCTCCAGGTCAGCACGATGGAGCCCAAGCCTGGTGCTCCCTCTCCAGCTATTATAATGGGGTTCTCACAGCTACCCTGCTACGTCAGCCCAGCCTCACTGACCTTCCCTTTTAGATTAAGCCCTTCTGGGCCACGGCAGAGCCACGATCCCAGGGTGAAAAAGGAGGCTAAAGCAGAAGGTGAACCAGAGTCCCTCTGTGCCTCTGCAAGGCTGAGACCCCAGACTGGTGGGACAAGGAAGAGCTCATGAGGGGCCAGGACCCTTCCTCCCTCCCCAGGTCACAAAGGCCCACAGGCCCTCCTCGGCACTTACCTAATATCAAGGGCTCAGTGCCTCCTAACCTTAGGGCAGAGCATCCAAGAGAGACTCGGAAACCACTCTGAGCCTGCAGGAGGTGGGAGCCAGCAGCTGCTTGCTGCACACGCAGAGCACTTGCCAGGCACAGGGAAAAGGGCGGGGCTCGGGAGTCAGGTGGCTTGCTTCCCCACAAGTAAGTGGGGATAATACTAGTGCCCGTCCGCCTCCTGGTGCTAAGGTGACCGCGCGTTAGGTGGGTTAGACTACGTAAAGTGCACGCAACAGTGCCTGTCAGGTGGGTCACTAAAAAGGCATTTGAAGAGCCGTGCACACACAGGACGGAAGACATGTGCTAGCGCTTGGCTTGCGCGCCGGGGACCAGGACAAAGGGAGGATTTGAAACGTGCAGGAGCTGGGACTACCAGAGAGCTGGGCCGAACTGCATTCCATGCTAGGGCTTTAGAGGAAGCCTGGCCGCGCCCCTGAGCACTCGCACGTCTGCCGTGCGGGCCCCGCTCGGCCAGCTCTCTGCAGACCCTCGCTCTCTTGCCTACCGAACTTCTGCTGGCGCCCCCACCACGGAGGCTGGATTTGGGGAATGTACCCACCCTAGAAGGCCCCGCCAGCCTCGGTCCCGGCTTCCGGACCCCTGCCCGCCAGGCCCTCTTCCCCAGCCCCCTGCCTCGTCAGTGTCTCGCCCTCCGCCCTGCCGCCCCGCCGCCCGACAGCCCTCACTTTCCGGAATCCGCCACTGGTTCCTTCCATGACTGCTGCTGCGACGCGCCGCCTTCGCAGCCCCGTCCCAATGGGCCCGGAGCACGGCTTCAGAAGCCCCGCCCCGGAATTCCTAGCCAATCGGTCCGGAGGGCGCCCTCGTCAGCCACGCCCCTTCCCGCCCCAAAAGGCTCGGAGCGCGCCACCTCGGTTCCTCAGGCCTAACAGCGCGCAGTTCACACCGCCCCTTTGCTTTCATTGGTCCACGGCGAGCGCCCCAAGGCCTCCTGGGAGTTGTAGTTTCCGCCAGCCCTTCCCGGCGCTCCCCGCTCTTCCTGGATACTGAGGCATCGCGGAGGCGGCTCACCCTCGGCCGGCGAGTGAGGGAGGGTCTGCTGCGCGAGGCCTGGGTCTGGGTCCTGGGGTGCGCGCGACGCCCGGACAGGCCCCGCCGCGGGAGCCCCGTACTAGGGGGAGGTCTCCATGACCACCCACCCCCTGCCTCCCCGCCTCTGGGCCCCTGCTCGAGCGGCCACCCGTCCGCCCAGGGCCTCTCATCTGTGGAAACACCTCAAAATTTGTTATTCGTTCCTCAGCTGCTGAGGATTTAGGGGTGCTCGTGCCACACACGGAGTGCTGGGTCTCCCCTCAGGAAAGGGGCCCTGCCCGCCGCCCGCAGGGAGAGGACCGGGGAGCAGGGCGGCAGCCGCCCCAGGAGCGCGCTGGGGGCATGGAGGAGCTCCGGCGCTCCTACGGCCGGCTGTGCAAGGAGGGTGGGGCCGAGCCCCAGGAGGCCGTCCTGCAGCAGCTGCAGCAGCTGCCGCGGGGCCGGCTGGACCTGGCCACTCAGAGCCTGACGGTGGACACCTGCAGGGCCCTGGGCCGGCTGCTGCAGAAGGAGACGCTGCTGACGGAGCTCGTCCTGAGTGACTGCATGCTGAGTGAGGAAGGTGGGCACGAGAGGGCAGCCCCTGCGCAGCCAGAGTGGGGCTGGGCCTCGGGGGGCCTCGCCTTGCCGGGTTTGTCCTGCTGCTCCTTGGCCGCGCATGCCCGGCCTGCGGCAGTCCTGGCAGCCCCAGCAGAGAACTCCCGCAGCCCGTGACAGCCCTTCTGTGCTGTGGCTAGACCGAGCAGCATCGTCCCTTCCCGAAATTCGGGACCAGAGGGACAGTTTCTGTTTGTAGTAGAGAAGCCTTAACGTCCCTGGCGTAGGAGATAACCAGTGTGACCCATGAGGGTCAGCGGCTGGCTTTGCACCAGGCAGACATGGCAGACATTTCAAACCTGACATGGAGAGTGGAGCGACTCATTTTGGGCATGGACCCTGAGGGGTGGGAACCACCCAGTGGTCCCTCTCCTCCATCTGGGGACCTGCCCCAAGATGGAGCCCACAGAGAGGGGCTCAGGGCACCATGGGCAGAGAGTGACCACCCTATCCGTTTACAGGGGCTGCACTGCTACTCCAGGGGCTGTGTTCCAACGTCGTCGTGCGGCTTCTAGATCTTAAGGTGAGTAGATCTGCACTCAGGGTGTGTCACCTGAAAGCAGAAGTAGAGGGGGAAGACTCAGGTGTGCCAGCAACCAGGGGTCTGGACGTAGCCGGGGACGGTGTCTGTGAGCACTCTGGCAGTGGGACTCAGCCCTTTCCGACGGCCTCATGCATGTATGTGGGTGTTTTGAGGGCAAGAACATGAGGTCCAGAGTTCACAGGAGCCAATGGAACAAGCCCACTACGTTCAGGGAAGGCAGTATCAGAGAGCAGCTGCGCCCTCTGCCCAGGGCTCATCCCTGGCCCTGTTCACTGCCCAGGCCCCTGTGCGTGTGCACATGGTTTCCAAAGGCCAGCCTGGGACAGCAGGGAGTGACTGGACCGCCTGTTCTTGTCTTAGGGCAATAACCTTCGTGCTGCTGGGGCTGAGGCTCTGGGAAGACTCCTCCGACAGAACAAGTGCATTCAGAAGTGAGGTGGTCTCGGCCCTGTCCCCCAGCCCCTTTTTCTGCATGGTTCAGGGTTGGCCCTAGAGGACACAGTTTTGCAGTCTGCGAGAGTTCACTGGCAGGCCAGTGGTCTGTGTGGTCTTGTTGCCCTGCAATAAGAGGTGGGATTTGGGGGGAGTAGGAGGGTCTTTGTTACTCACGTGGCTCCAGCCTTCCTGCCAGAGACTCCTGAACCTGTACCCCTGCTCAAGCCCCTGGACTGGGGGAGAGCAGGTGTGCCTCGGAGCCACGCACTTCACGCCCACCCTCCCCACAGCCTCACCCTGGAGTGGAACAATCTGGGTGCGTGGGAAGACGCTTTTGCCACCTTCTGTGGGGCCCTGGCAGCCAACAGCGCCCTGCGGCAGCTGGACCTCCGCAACAACCAGATCAGCCACAAGGGTGCTGAGGAGCTGGCCCTGGCCCTGAAGAGTAACGCCAGCCTCCAGCAGCTGGGTGAGGCCCCCCACACCTATCGTCTCCCCCCTGGGTCCTCCATCCTGCCGAAGCAGGGCTGAGGGCTGGGGAGGAGGGGCACCTGTGCTGGGCTCCTGCTCCGGCGATAATCACGGAATATTCTCCCTGAAAAGGAACTGTCCTGGGCTTGGCCAGCGCACCCCCCCGCCGAGGTGCATTCCATCTGGTGACCACAGGTTTCCTTTCAGACCTGCGCTGGAACAACGTGGGCCTCCTGGGGGGCAGGGCACTGGTGAATTGCCTCCCCAGCAACAGAACCCTCTGGAGGCTGGAGCTGGCTGGGAACAGCATCCCCAGTGACGTCCTCAGAGCTGTGGGTACGGGTGCATGAAATTTGTAGCAGGGCATAAAGCTGATTTTCTTTGACAGGCCCAGCCACTGAGGAGGGGCAGCTCAGGGCTCCTGACACATAAACATCTCATGACAGTCTAAATTAAAAACAGGACAGGGAGGATGCCATAGAAAGAATTGGCAGTGAGTTCAAGTACAACTCACTGCCTATGGCCACTCCAAGCGTACCCCCTTGTATGTTGCCCTGGTTCTCAGACCTCGTGAGGTGAGGAGGGCCATCAGCTTCACAGATGAGGAACCCAAGGGAGTTGGGCTCAGGGCCTTGCCATAGCTGGGGAGGGGCTTCTTGGCATTCCACCCCCCACCACCTCGATCCCAAGTTTGTGTCTGTGTAGGAGTGGGGCCACCTGGCCTGAGCTGCCTCCCTGGGTCCAGGGCCTCTGCTGTCACCTGAGGTGACCCCAACCCCTCAGCCCCAGGCCTGGCTGAACACTCTGCTGCCCCTGGGGGCTCCTTGCCTGTCCACAGAGCCAGGCCTGGGCTTGGGCTGGAATCCTTCATGGAGTCCTCACCTCCTGCTGGGTTTGCTCGACTCAACTGTCCCTGACTTCTTGGTTCTTGGTCCTGCCTCCAAGTCACCCCAGCTATTGTGATCACCTCTGATGCCAGGGCCACTTCTGGCTGGCTCCTCTCCAAATGCTTCCTGGATCTTTTCAGAACACAAGCTGAGCACAGCATTCACCTTTTCAAAGTCAGACTGTGGTTCCTGACCTTTGGGATGGCGCTCACCCCTTGTGGCGATCAAGCAGCCTCCCCTGCCTCTCTCCCTGTGCACTGGGTCTCCTGGCCCCACTGTTGCCTCCACCTCTGCTGAAGCTCTTCACCCGCTAGTGTGAAACCACTTAACCCACTTGGGGGCCTGGTGGGCAGTTTGGCTCCTCCCAACAGAGCAAGCCATGGATCACAACCAGGACCGGCAGACCACTTTGCAGGAGAACCAGGCCCGCACCCACATGCTCAGCAAGGAGGTGCGGTACCTCCGGGAAGAGAAGTCCAAGCAGGTGAGGATGGTGCCGCCTCTGACCCAGGCTCTGCCCTGGCTGTATAGATAAAGGGTCCCCCTTGGCCCCTGTGCTGTGGCCATCTTCCCTTCCTCTGGGCACTTGAGTCTCAGAGCAGCCAGTACCCAGGCCCGAGAGGCACCTCTTGGCCTGACCCCTGGCCAAGTGGGTCAGCAGGTAGGCTTCTAGGGGCCTCCCTGGGCTGGAGCTGGCCTGCCTTTGGAGGAGGCTGAGCCCTTTGCCCTTGTGCCTCCTCAGTGGGTTAGGTCTACTTTCCTTCCCGCCTGATGTGGGGGAGTGGGCAGGCCCCAGGCCCTGACAACGCTCCATCTGGTTCTGTCCCCAGTTTCTGGGCCTGTTGGAAACCATCGATAAGCAGCGAGAAGAGATGGCTAGGAGCAGCAGGTAAGCTCAGCCCCAGGACCACAGGAGGCAGAACTGGGGCCCAGTGGAGGTGCCCAGGTTCAGAACCTGGCTGCGGCCTCACTGGTGACTTCCCATGGGCCTCGTTACCTGCCCAAGGGTGAGTTGAGGCCTGTACTTCTCAACGAGGTGGGCTGGATCCACAGAGCACTTCCTCAGCCCAGGGCCCAGCGTGCTGTAGGGGCATTAAGGATAGCGGCTGCACTGGGCCCAAGGGAGCCTGGAGGCTCTAAGGTTTGGCTTTCTTGGACCCTCCTCTCTGCCCACAGGGCATCAGCAGCACGCATGGGGCAACTGCAGGAAGCCTTGAATGAGAGGCACTCCATCATCAATGCCCTCAAGGCCAAGTAAGCAGGAGCAGAGGGCAGTGGGAGGGCAGGCGGGTGGGGGGAGCAGCTTCAGAATACTTTGAAGACATGCCCACGAGCAGAGGCAGGTGGTGCAGACAAGGACCTGAGCCCACAGTGTACCAAGCAGAGGGAAGTGGCAGGAGTGGTAACCTGGGAAAGCTTTTTGGAGGAGTCACACACTTGCTGGGGTGAATAGCAGCCTGGTGGTGGTGAGAGCCTAAGGCTTGAGGTGGGGCTTGGGTGGGGCTGGCCCTTCCCTCCTTTCAGGCTACAGATGGCTGAGGCCGCCCTGGCTCTGTCTGAGCAGAAGGCCCAGGACCTGGGGGAGCTCCTGGCCACCACAGAGCAGGAGCTGCGGGGCCTGGCACAGAGGCAGGCAAAGGAGCATAGGCTAGAGCAGCAGGTAGGTGTGGGATGGGCAGGCTGGCGGTGTGTGGGGTCGGCACCTGCTGCTGGGCAGTGGGTTACCAGAGGGCACTTGCCCCATCTCACCCCCAGGAAGCTGCAGGGCGGGAGTCTCAGCTCCTCAGAGACTTGTCTGCTGCCAACGAAAAGAACCTGCTCCTGCAGAACCAGGTATGGGGGTGTGGAGCTAGGCCTCCCTGGGAGCTCAGGGGCAAGGCTTCCCTCCCGTGGTGTTTGCTTTCTAGGTGGACGAACTGGAGCGGAAGGTGAAGTCTCAGCAGGAGCAGCTGTTCCTGACCAGGCAGGAACTGACCACCATGTCAGCCGAGCTGAAGATGCGCGCTGTGCAGGCTGAGGGTGGGCAAATGCAGGCCTGCTACCGAGGGACCTGGAGGCGGGAGCGTCAGGGACAGGCAGGATGGCGAGTCCTGGGTCTGAGGAAACCCCTAAAGGAGTCCCACCCACACTCTTCCCCTGGGCTTCCAGAGCGCCTGGAGCTGGAGAAGAAGAGGTCCCGGCAGAGCCTGGAGGACTCAGAGCGCCTGCGCTTCAAGGAGGTGCCTCATTAGTTGCATCACTGCTCACCCAGTGTGGCGGTGCTGTCCCCGAAGCACACCCCTGGCTGGGCTCCCCTCAACAACCTTGAGGTGCTGGGGGGCAGTTCTTTGCCTTTCCTGGCTGACTGTGGACCCAGAACCTTCTGACCAGGCTCTAGAAGGGCCCCTGACCATGCTGGGACCACGCCACAAGGCAGACTGCTGTGTGTTCCGTGCCATATGGGGTGTGGTGCTGGGATGTGCCCTCTACCCTTGCTTCCTTTAAGGCCGCTTGGGGCAGCCCATTCACAGAAGGAACAGGGTTCCCAAGATTTTCCTGCCTGCCCGGGTCAGGGTTCCTGCTGGGGAGCCAGCCTGCCAGCCCATCTCCTCGCTGGCCCTGGACAGGTGGAGCACATGACTCGCCACCTGGAGGAGAGTGAGAGGGCCATGCAGGAACGGGTGCAGAGGCTGGAGGCCTCAAGGCTGTCCCTGGAGGAGGTGAGCACCTGGCTCGGCTGGGTATTGGGCCTGGCCCTCCCCAGGTATCCCTTCTGTGGTCTCAGAGCCTCTTTGGGTCCCGCTCACCAAGTAAGAGGGGATGTGGGCTCCTTAGCCTGGTGGGAGGCTGGTGGGAGGATGCCCCCTGGCCCAGCAGCTTGCTAGGGCCAGCCGGGATGCCCAGTGGATCGCTGTTGCCATGCAGGAGCTGAGCCGAGCAAAGGTGGCAGCACTCGGCGAGCGCAGCCAGGCTGAGGAGGAGCTCATCAAGGCCAAGAACCAGGTGCGGATGGAGGAGGTGAGCTCACAGCCGTGCCACTTGAGGGGTGGGGCCCACTGCTTGCAGTGCCACCAGGAAGGGAGGGCTGAGGGTGGGCATGAGCTGCCTGGGATGGCACAGCCTGCAGGACTGGTGTGGTGAGAGCAGAGCTGTCTCCTGGCTCTGAGTGGGCAGAGCTCCAGGGGGACAGGGAATGTGGGGGAGTCAGAGCAGGTCCTTCGTCCCATTGGCACCATCCCCTTCCCCCAGCAGAGCACCTGTCACCCTTTCCCAAGGCAGGGCAAGGAGTTTGGCCCATCTGCGCAGCCTGTGACTGCATGGCTGAGGGTGGGGAGCAGAGGCAGGATGGAGTCAGCGTGGGGTGGGGAGCCCAGGAAGGGTGCTCCCCAGAGATTCGTTCAGGTTGGGTCTATCCAGAACAATGTACAGAATAACGAGCGACCAAGCGGTTTCCATATCGCAAATAAAAGCTCCCCCAGGGCTGAGCAGGGGCTCACTCCACATGTAAGCCCTGGGTCATATGCCAGGAGGCAGCAAGCTAGCCTTAAGCCCCCTCGTGCTCAGCAGCCCCTCTCCGGTGCCCACAGCAGCGGCGCCTGGCTCACCTGGAGGAGAAGCTGCAGCTGCTGGCGCAGGCGCGGGATGAGGCTCAGAGCGCCTGCCTGCAGCAGAAGCAGTCGGTGGCTGATGCCCAGGCCCGGGCTGGCCAGCTCGGCCTGCAGGTGGAGGGCCTGCGGAGGCGCCTGGAGGAGCTGCAGCAGGTAGGTCAGACTTCAGAGGCTCCCGGGGCGCCCTTGGCCCCAGCTGCCGCCTCATCCCAGTGCCTGACAGGAGCTGAGCAACAAGGACCAAGAAAAGGTGGCCGAGGTGACCAGGGTGCGGGTGGAGCTGCAGGAACAGAACGGCCGCCTGCAGGCCGAACTGACAGCTCTGGAGGCGCTGAAGGAGAAGGCGGCGGCCCTGGAGCGCCAGCTGAAAGGTGAGTGAGCCAGAGCTGCCCCATGCCGGTCTCTGCGGGACCTTTCCTCCCCAGGCCGTCCAGCAGGTGGCTGGGCTGGGGAGCTGGCCTAGTCTGGTCTCAGCCCCGAGAGCTGCTGAGTGTGGCTGCATCCAGGGGACTGGCGCGAGGCCGTGAGGCCCCTCTGCCTTTCTGGGGTCTTTGTAAAGTCCTGTGCGCAGGTGGAGGCGGCGCCGAGCGCCCCCTCTTCATTGGGCTTCCTCCCCTGCAGTGATCTCAAGTGACCACCGGGAGGCGCTGCTGGACAGGGAAAGCGAGAACGCCTCCCTTCGGGAGAAGCTTCGGCTTAAGGAGGCCGAGATCGCCAGGATCCTCGACGAGGAGGCCCAGAGGGCCGTTTTCCTGCAAAATGCTGTTCTGGCCTACGTGCAGGGCTCCCCCCTGAGGGTCCTGAGCCCCCAAAAGTGAGGGGAGGCAGGGAGACCATGGGAGCAGCAGGCATGTGGCATCTGCCCACATCTGGGTCCCACCTCTGCTGTCCATTCCTCTCAAGGGACAGGACATCAGGCAAGTCCACGCTACTGATGCAGCGTTTTCAGCTGGAAATAGTGCCAAGACGGACTGGCAAGTGGGATCTCTGCAGCTCGCCACCACTGGGTGGGCAGAGTCTGGCCGGCCAAGAGGATGGCGTGGCATTGCTCAGCCCAGGGAGTGGTGGTGCCCGGGACAGAAGACGGTTTGCAGGAGCCTGAGCAGTCCCCGGTACAACGCGGCCTTGGACAGCGCTCCCTAGGCGCATTCGGAAATACAGAACATTTGTACTTTGTGATCCATTTTGGGCCCAGTCAATTTCTCCCACATCAGCCCTTATTTTCAGTCGGGATGGGAGACCCTCCAGGGAGTGGCTGAGTGGCCGCTCCCGACTGACTGCTGCCCACAGCAGGGCCGGCCGGCGGCGCTACCGCCCTGGGGGGTTCTGGGACTGCGAGCACCAGCTGCCTCTGGTTGGAGGGCGGGCCCAGGGATGCGCTCCCGGAAGAGGACACGTGCGCACGGAGCACCTAGCGCACGCTCCCGCCCCGCCCGCCTTCCCTGCCCCCAGCCCCTCGCCCCCACCTGACCTGCGTTAGGCACGGCGGCGGCACCCAGGCCCGCGCCCCCGCCCGCCGCGCTCGGCTGTCTCCGCGCCAGGCGCTCGGCGGCGCTCGGCTGTCTCCCGCTCGGCTCGGCGCTCGGCTCGGGTCCGCGGCCGCTGCGGCGCCGGGCATTTCTCCGCAGCTCGGCTCGCGGTCGCGCCCGCCGCCTGGCCCGCCCCCATGCAGGCCATCAAGTGCGTGGTGGTCGGCGACGGGTGAGTGCGCGGCGCGGAGGCGGCGGTGGGCCGGGAGCGGCCTCGGGGACCCGGGCGGGGCACGCGGCGCCGGGGCGCGGCCGGGGCGGAGGCGACGCGCGCAAACGGGAGGGGTGTGGGGCACCGGCCAGGCGGCTCCCAAACCCCGGACGACCCCTCAACCCCGTGGTCCGGTCGCGGGCGACCCGGGACTGGGCAAAGGCGGGAAGGCGGGGTCCCGGCTGGCCGCGGGGCGCGGGCCTCCTGCCCAGGCGCACCTGATGCTGCCCGAGCCCCCGCCCGCCGCCGCCTGGCCTCCGGGTCTGTGGGACCAGGTCTCTCACCTGCGCTAAGACTTCAGGCCCACTCTCCTGGGTGCCACCCCGCACCCCTTCTCTGTTCCCCGGAGGCCACCTGCCCTGGTCTTCCTGCTTCAGCCTTAGGTCGCTGTGGATCCGCGGGGCAGGAACCTCTAATGTGTGGCTCCTTGGGAGGGGGCTGCCCTTGCTGGGCAGAGAGCCGAGGTGCAGCCAGGGAGCACCGTGTGCTCGCCCTCTGTCCACAGCGCCGTGGGGAAGACCTGCCTGCTCATCAGTTACACGACCAACGCCTTCCCGGGAGAGTACATCCCCACCGTGTAAGCGGCTGGGCAGGTGGCCCTCCCAGGGGAGGGCCTGGGCACCTGTGCATGGGCCTCCCCTGGGCTTGGGGGTCAGGCCCAGGTGGCCCTGGCCTGGGCTACTGGAGTGGGGCTGAGGTGCTGCCAGAGCTCCAGGCTGCGCAGGCCTGAGAGTCCAAGCATGACCTCCCTGCTCCGCCCTTGCAGTTTTGATAACTACTCTGCCAACGTGATGGTGGACGGGAAGCCAGTCAACTTGGGGCTGTGGGACACTGCTGGGCAGGAGGACTACGACCGACTGAGGCCACTCTCCTACCCACAAACTGTAGGTGACAGCAGGGCCGGCCCCCAGAGCTGGGTGGCTGGGGTGGGGTCCCTGAGTCCTGATGTCAGGGGCACAGGGGCCTTCTGGAGCCTCCTTGACCACTGCCGCCTGGGTCCCCGTCTCTCAAGGACGTCTTCCTGATCTGCTTCTCCCTGGTGAGCCCAGCCTCTTTTGAAAATGTTCGAGCCAAGGTAGGGCAGGGCTGGAGGGGCTCTCTATGCGGGAGGGAGTCGTCCAGAGGACTTGCTCAGATAGCACAGGGATCTCTTGTCTGACTACTTTAGGCAGCTTGTCCTGTGGGGGCAGAGGGGATGCCTGTTCTGCTTGTCATGGGGACGGAAGGTGGCCCAAAGAGTGCTGAGGGGGCAGGGCTGGGGTAGAGGTGGCAGCAAGGCTCCCAAAGGGAAAGGCCCTGACTTGGAGGCCTGTTAGGCCTTGGAGCTTCCTGGCTGGGCACTTTTTTCCTTGCTCATTTCTCCACCAAACCCAGTGGTGAAGCAGGAAGGGCTGTGTGCGTCTAGGTGTGTGAGGAAGGCCCTTGGGAGCCACGGCCTGCTCTGGGCCAGGCTGAGGGAGAAGCCCCCAGGAGGTAGTCATAAGGGTCAGAGCTTCCATCCCAACAGTGGTACCCAGAGGTTCGACACCACTGCCCCCACACGCCCATCCTCCTGGTGGGCACCAAGCTGGACCTCCGTGACGACAAGGACACCATCGAGCGGCTGCGGGACAAGAAGCTGGCACCCATCACTTACCCCCAAGGCCTGGCCATGGCCCGGGAGATCGGTGAGCCCGCCCACTGCCCTGCTCCGGAGCGCCCCCTGCTGGCCCCCACCACCCGCCCCCTCCTCACTGCCCCCTCCCCTCGCTGCTCCCAGGCTCAGTCAAGTACCTGGAGTGCTCTGCCCTGACTCAGCGGGGCCTGAAGACCGTGTTTGACGAGGCCATCCGAGCGGTGCTCTGCCCGCCCCCCGTGAAGAAGCCAGGGAAGAGATGCTCAGTCTTCTAGAGTTTGCCCTTCTGGGGGA
Source organism: Smutsia gigantea (assembly GCA_032199065.1). NCBI lineage: Eukaryota > Metazoa > Chordata > Mammalia > Pholidota > Manidae > Smutsia > Smutsia gigantea. Next base: position 72,457 of record JAVSCE010006419.1, read on the forward strand.
GCAGCCTGCCCCCTGGCCGAGTCTGCTGTGGGGGAGCCGTGTGGGTGGGGAGGGGAAGAAGCATGGGGACAAGGCTGCAGCTCCGGGGGCAGCCCTGGGGCCAGGGGCATCCTGTTGTCCTGCCTCCTCTTTCTGGGGCAAGGCTCCAGCCTTCCCTAGCTCCTCTTGGAGGCTGGGAGGGAGCAGGGTCTCCCAGGATGGGCTTCCCTGCTGGGAGAGGATGGGGGGGGTTGTCCACGTGCCCTGGATGGGGCAGCCCCTTATTTTATGCAATAAACATTCTCCACCAACACCTCCTGCCTGTCTTACTGTCTGCTCCTCCACCCTGTGGCACTCTGTCCCTGACCACCTCCCAGCCATGGTACAGAGGGCTGAGCCTGACCGCACACCCTGGATGAAAGAAGAGTTTGCTGAGTTGTCTTAGTCCCCAGAGGAGGCAACCCAGATCAAAGTGGGAGCAAGTGCATTGACCCCTTTCTGGTGAAGCTGCCCAGCCCATCATGCTCATTCAGGCCTCTGGGAGAGGCACACACAGGGGAGCAAGGTGGGCTCTGCTCAAGCAGTGTGGCAGGGGGAAACCTGCAGTCAGGGCCCGTGGAGCCTATGGAGCCTGGGCAGGGCTGTGCTGGCAGCCTCCCCACACTCCCCCAAAGGGGGCTGAGGGACGCTGAGTTGAGGATGCAAAAAGTTTGCAGGAGGAAAGGAATCCAAGTAGAGTACGAGTGGGGACAGAAGTGTGGAGGTCAGGACAAGCATGGTGTGGAGAAGCCACAGCAGAGGATAGTCCAGCACTGCTGAGGTTAGAAAGTGTGCGAGGTGGAGGGCAGCCCGGGAGGACCTGGAAGCTGTGGTCCAGAGGTTCAGGCTCCGCTGCTGAGGGCACAGGCTTCCTCCTATGGTGTGCAGAGCGGGCGCATGCTGGCTTGGCAAAGCCAACTGTGAAAATTCCAGGAATTGTGCCAGCCAATTGTTAAACAGCCATTATTAAGAACTGCATAAACTTAAAATTGCCTGTATTAAAAACAAGTACTCAAAACGTATCACTTCCTAATTGTTTTTGTACATGTTACTGCTATCTGTACTTGCAGGTTCTTGCTAAGGGTAGCTGTGGGGTGAGGGTCCCACATAAAGGTGGGGGGGGCCTTGCTGCTCTCTCCAACTCCACCCTCAGTGACATCAAATTAGTGGGAGTATTTATACCATGGAAACTGGCAGCTTTTACAGCCAGCTTGATTTATTGTTAATTGTCTAGACTTAAAGAGATGGAGAAGTACAGATTAAACTGAGGTGTGCCATGTCTGTACTCAGTACGTTGTGAATAACAAAGGTTGTATTAATGTTTTTCCAGTATTCAAAAAATACTATCATCAGATTCAGCAGAAATCACTCACCTCATTGACCAATTAGTGAAGTTCCAACATATATTTTCCTTGTTTGACATTGGTTCAGTCAGAACTACACCCAGGAGCTGGTGGTTAAAAAAGAACTCCACTGCTTCCACCCCAAAGGCCAACCTTGGTCAACTTCACCACCCTTCTTAGGAGCTGGCTTTCCGAAAGGGCCACCCTTCCAGCCCCTGCCAGGGACTTGGCCAGGTCTGGAAATCTCAGGCATGGGAGCCATCAGTGCACTTGCTGGCAAAGAATCATGTTTATTGGAGGGATGGGGTGGGCAGGGCTGGGCTCAGCAAGCAGCAGGGTGTGCGGGTAGAGGGCTCAGGTGACCAGGAAGCCCCCATCCACCGGCATGGTAGAGCCCGTGGTCATGCTGCTCCGGTCACTCAGTAAGAAGAGGATGGTATCCACCACATTCTCTACTTCTGTGGGCAGAAGGATGTGCTGCCCTCCATCTTCCCCTCCCACAGCTCACCTGGGCAGGTACAGGGGCTACTGGTGCAACTCCCAGCTGGCATCTGCCCGACTCACCAGCAAACCTGCCAAGTGGGATTCGGTCCAACATGGTCTTGGCCTTCTGGGGGTCACTCCAGTTGGCCTGGCCCATGGGTGTCATCACCACTGTGGGGTTCACTGCATTCACACGGATCTGCATGAGGACAAATGGGGTCAGAAAGGGGGCCTGGGGCACCCCGGTCACAGGGGCTGGGGGACAGGAGGCATCCCAGTGGGCTTACCTTGTATGGCCCAAGCTCCAGAGCCATCATCTTGGTCAGCATGTCCACGGCACTCTTGGTGGCACCTATAAGGAAGGGGGTATGTGAGCCTGAGCAGCTCCCCAGGTGCGGGGCTGGGAGCAGGAGAGCGGGGCACGGCTGGGGCTCGCTCACAGTAAACACTGTGGTCAGTCAGTGCTCGATGGGAGGCCTGGCTGGAGACATTCACGATGGACCCTGGTGCTCCCCGAGCAACCATGCCTCGGGCCACGATCTGGAATTGCAGAGGGAGCTCGAGGCAGAACCAGCAGCAGCCATGAGTTCCCACTCCTGGTCTGCAGGCAGCTCACCTGTGACACCTGGATGACAGCCCGCAGATTCACACTGAAGGACCTGGAGGCAAATGGACAGATCCTGGTCAGGCACCAGGGCTGCAGTTACAGGGGACAGCCCTCCCGCAGCCTTCCTCTGAGCTACCCCTGCAGGCTCACGTGTCACACGCCTCCTTGGTGACCTCCAGGAAGGGCTGCAGCAGCGCCACAGCGGCATTGTTCACCAGCAGGTCCACAGGGCCCACGCTACCCAGCGCCTGCTCCGTGGCCTCCCAGTTGCCCAGGTCCACGCACACGGGCTCCACGCCTGGGCACTGTGTGTATTGGATGGTGGGGGGCAAAGCCACCAGAGGTTCCATGCCCAATTAGGGGCACAACTGGGCCTCTGCCCCACGAAGGGTGTCTGGGACCTGGTGCACTTTCAGCCACACAGGGGGAAGAGAAGCCAGAGAACCCTTCCTAGGGGTCCCAGAAGAGCCAGCCACCATCTTGAGCTAGGAATCCCAGGCTGCTGGGTAGCGGGGAGGCAGTTGACGCGGCCTCTGGGCCACTGGGCAACTCAGAGCTTTGGACCCCGAGCCTGGCCCCGCCCCCGGCAAGCGCCTCTGGCCCCGGGCCGGCAAAGCAGCCATTGCTGCCTTTTCCTAAGCCCAGCGGGCGCGTCGCCAGTCTCCCGGCTACTTGGCCGCTCATGCCGGGAGAGGGTGCGGAACAGCCCCAGCGCCTGGCCCGCCGCCCCCTCCGCCCCCTGGGCCGGGCAGGGCGGCGCCTACCTCGCGGACCAGGCTGTCCAGGTCGGCCCGGGTCCGGCTCACTGCCACCACCTGCACACCCGCTGCGTGCAGCGCCCGGACCGTGCTGCGCCCGATGCCTGCGGGGAGCGCGGCTCAGCGTGGGCGCCGCTCCCCAGCCGGCCGTCCCGCGCCCCCGCCACCCCTGCACCCCGGCCCACCCTTTCCTGCCCCGGTGACCAGCGCCCGGCGGCCCGCGAACCCCAGCTCCATTGCGATGCAGCCTGCTCCCCGCGCGGCGGCCGCGGAACTACGAGCCCCGGGCAGGGTCGGCAGAGCCAATCGCGGGACGGCGTCCTGGAGGGGGCGGGGACATCGAACCTAAGCCCTCTCCGCAGGGCCGATTGGCCGGAGGGAGTGCGCGCGGCCGGCCTTTCAAACCGCCGGGCTCTGACCCGTCTTCCAATCGGTTTAGCTGCTCCCTACGACCTCGGTTTTCCCTGCCAAGGTGCCATTATTATTACAAAAAACAGATATGGTGGTTAATACCAGAAAGAATGTGTAGCTGCGCTTGACACTGAGAGAACTCAGTGCTAACATTTCCTCTTTGTTTCTGAAAAGAAAAGTTTGGCAAAAAGGATTGCATGTCCCCCGTCGCTCAGACCTGGCAGTGGCTCATGCGGCTCATTGTAGTGTCCAGAGGGAAAGAGTTTGGATATCCCAAGAAGCCTGAATTAGCCTATGCTGATAAAAGTGCACGTCAGCCTCAAAGGGGGTTGAAACCCACGGCCACCCGGCCGGCCCACATGAGGCCACCAGTGCTTTAAAAAACTTGGATAAGATAGAAAGGGATAAGCTTGGAGTCATGGGGCTACAGAGTGGCTAGCAAGGAACACATGCTTCCTGAGGCCTCAGGGTCAGTCTCAGTTGGATGTGTACCCACGCCCACACTGGCTCCCCTGTAAAAGTGAACTTTGCTCTGTGGGTCATGGTGGAAAGTCTAGAACTGCTGCCAGCAAAGGCCATGTAACTCTGGGGGGAATACACCTTCCCAGCACTGGGCAAAACACCTTTGAAACCTAAATCAGTCAAAGGGAGAATAAAGTGGGAGAAACCTGTTTATTGCTTCTGCTCACCCATGTCTCTTACCACCAGCTGCAAAAGGAGACCCCACCCAAACCCTCCAGTCCAGATATGTCCTCACTCCCCGGTGTAAATTACCTACTGATATGGAGATGGCTACTTCTCTCCACCCCTTGGAAGCACCTATTGATATCCTATTGATATTAGATGCACTAAGGCCCCCAGCGAGAGATCCTGGAAATATTGCAATTTTACCCACAGACCAGGAGTAGCAAATTGGTGATCGCAGGGCCTCTGGGTTATTGGGGCTTTGGTCTCCGAAAGGTGGACAAGCTGGATGAGAGAGTGGCCAGGGGCTGCAGGAGGCCCAGATTTGAGAAGGCCCTGGAGGGCAGCCATACAAGTCCTCCCCATCAGATCCGGCCCTATGGTGCAGCCCACACCCCTGGCCACCCAGCAAACTGCTTTCTGCACCTAACTGTGGACCCTGCCCTTTGCCTGCCAGAGGTCAAGGGAGGGACAGCCTGCAGCCTGTCCTTCCTGAAAGACACATATGCTTAGATCCATCCCTTCAGTGGCTTCACCTGGTCCCCAGAGGGGTGTCCAAACCCTTCCACTCATCCTGTGACTCTGTGGCCAGCTGCCTCACCCAAGTCAGCGTCGGCCCAAATCTTGCTCTGGGAGGCCCTGAGGGACTGGACAGGAGTGCCCTCGGTATTCCCTACACCCACTTGTGCCCTGTACTCTCCCAGACCAGCAGTACCATTGCCTGAAGCATCCCACCCTAGCCCCTTGTCCCCTGCCATCTTGCCCAGGGTTGGACACTGTGCCAGTCCAGTCTCCTGACCACCTCAGGCCTCGTCACACCCACACTCCAGCCTCCTAGATAGCACATGCCATGCGAGGACCTGGTCCAGGCACGCACAACGGATACTGGAGTGTTGCAGGCCTCACCAGGCTGCAGGGCTGTTTTGCCTGATTGAGGTCAGGGGCAGTAGGTAGAGCAGCAGATGTGCACCCCTTCCGGGCTCGGGCCTTCCTTCGTGAGTAGTCCTGCAGGGAGGGGCGTGCCCCAAACGGAGCTGGATTCCCTGCGGCTGATCGCTGAGAGCTGAGTGAGAGCTCTGTCTTCCAGAGGGATGACCTAGGGTTCACCGTATCTCTCCCAGCTCCCCAGACCCTTTGCCATCTCCGCCCAGCATAACTCAGAACACAATGCTGGGCTAAAGGGTGGATCCAGAGCCGTGGGGGAGGGAGGCGGCCGCCAGCTGCCCTCTGCCCTCTGTCCTCTGCCCTCTGCCCTCTGCCCAGGGCTGGCTGGGTGTTGCAGGCAGTGGCTCAAGCAACAGGAATCTCCTCCGTGAGAGGATATTGCAGACCTCCAGCCGAAAGGCAGGGTCAGCGTAATCCTGCTGGCTTCAGGGTTTGCCCCCTCCTCACTTCTTGGAAAGTTACATGTGTCGCCCCACTCCCTGACAGTCCCCTCCCCAGCCTCGCGGTGCATTCCTCCTGAGCCCTGGCACGCGCCAGTTGCAGGAAAATGGCCTCCATTTATTTAGGCAAATACACCCCAGCGCAGCGAGGACACGGGTGGTGGGGACGACAGAGGCGGGGTCTCATGGTTACAGGCGCGTGCGTGCAGAGCGTGGCCGGATGCGGGCTCTGGGTGAAGGATGGGCAGGTGGGGCGGGCCGGGCGCACAGGGGAAGGGTCGGCTGCGGACCCGGACGGTGCGGAGGTGGGCGGCGGCCGCCGAGCTGCGCGCGCCTGAACCCCTGTCCCGGGCGCTCTAAGAGGCGAGGTACCCCGCGTCCACGAGGATGCCCGAGCCGCTGGTCGAGGCGCTGTAGTCGCTGAGCAGGAAGAGGATGCTGTTGACCACGTCTTCCACCTCTGCAGCGGACGGCGAGCCGGGTCGGTGGGGGTCAGAGCGGCTCTGCCGGCCCCCCGGCAGCGCCCACCGAACCCCACAGCCCCGCTGACCTGCAAACTTCCGCAGGGGATGGCGCTCCTTTAGCTTCTGCACCACCTCGGGATCTGAACAGACTTGCTGGCCCATGGCCGTCAACACCACCGTGGGGTTCACGGAGTTCACTCGGATCTGGGCATAAGGGGCCCCCGGGCGTTGGCTTCAACCGGTGGATCAGCCCAGTCCCCACAGCCTCCTGTGGGGGCTTTTACTGTGTTTGGTCAACCCCTGAACCCAATGCCCGGAGCCTTCGGTGGTCCCCAGGACTCTCATGACCCCGGTCCCCATTCTCATTCCCAGCCTCAAGCCCTGCACCCCAGCACCCACCTTGAGTGGCACCCCCAGCTCCTGTCCCCCAGCACCCACCCCATGTCCCCATCCCGTGCCCACCTTGTGCGGCCCCAGCTCCGTGGCCATGGCTTTGGTCAGCATGGTCAGTGCTCCCTTGGTGGAGCCTGTTGGGGGAGGGCGAGGGCACACAGAGGATCCCTTAGGAGTAGGCTGTTTTGGGTAAAGGCTCAGCCTTGGAGCCCAGCAGCTCCTGCGCGGAACGGGGGTCCCAGGCTGCGCAGAGGGACTCACTGTAGGCAGCTAAGTTGGGAAAGGACACATGAGCCACCAAACTGGAGACATTGACAATGGAGCCAGGTACTCCACGGCTGATCATGCCACGGGCCACGATCTGGAAGCCGAGAGAGGGCAGCCTAAGGTCACAGCCCCCCAAACCGGGCAGGCGGCCCCGGGCCTTGTCCCCCCACCAGCTCACCTGGGACACCTGGAACACGGAGCGCAGGTTCACGCTGAAGGACCTGGGGCAGAGCAGACTGTCAGGTGGACTGTGGCCACCTCAGCCTTGGCGCCCCCCTCCCCAGCCCACCTGCTCTCCTACTCCCCACCTATCAAAGACCTCCTTGGTGGTCTCCAGGAAGGGCTGCAGCAGCGCCACAGCGGCATTATTCACCAGCAGGTCCACAGGGCCCACGCTGCCTAGCGCCCGCTCCGTGGCTTCCCAGTCACCCAGGTCCACACACACGGGCTCCACACCAGGGCACTGTGGGGAGGCATTGAGCATTAACCAAGGTGATTGATCCTGGCAGGTTCTGAGGCCCCCAGAGGGTATGGGGGCAGGCCCAGGCTGCAGTGGGGTTGCACACCTCACCTCCTTGGAAAGGCTGACCAGGTCTGCATTGGTGCGGCTTGCAGCCACCACTTTGGCTCCCGAGGCATGTAGGGCCTTCACAGTGTCCCTCCCAATGCCTGCAGGGTTGTACCAAACAGGCCTGTGTCCCACAGGCTCAGGTCAAGGAGGCCCCCAAAGAGTAGCTCCTTCCCACTTGGCCTGGGGAAGAAGACCCCACGTCCACCTAGCCTGAGTCTGAGAGCTGTTCTTTCAGGCGGATTTGCATTGACCAGGGAGGGGATAATGTCCTGTCCCAATGGGGCCTGCTGGGTGGTGGGGAACAGCCCACACCCAGGCCCAGGGCCTGCAGTGGGTGGATGGGGGGACAGTTGCTGGCAGGACAGTTTGTGACAGACACAAAGGGACTCATAGACCTGAACATGGGCCTGTGAAGCTTCAGGTCTGGTCACCTCATCTCCACCTCAGCCCCTCCCACATCCCCACCTGCCCACTGAAACCCACCTTTCCCTGCTCCTGTCACCAGGGCCCGCAAGCCGCTGAAATTCAGCTGCATGGTGCTGATTCCAAGCCTCTGTCTAGCCGGAGAAGAGGGCGTGGAGGATTTAAAGGCCTGGGATGGGGTGTGTGTGAGCCAGAGCCACAGAGACTGGGGGTGGGGCACCAGTGCAGCTTCTGCTTCCTTGTCCCCAGAAGTCTGCTCCACAGGAAGGGGCCACCTTCCTCACCTACAACCCAAAGGAGTGGACTTAAAGCTCCATTCAGAGTTTTGTGAAAGAAAAATAAATCCTGGGGTGGGGAGCATGCCCCAGCCAGCCAGGAAGGCCTGGAGCTGATCCCAGCCAGCCCTGGGCTGCGTGCCCCCAGGTGATGGCCAAGGGTGCATTGTGCTTAAGGCTGGCCCTGACCCCACCATAGCCCCAGTCTGCAAGCCACTGTGGCCTCCACAGTCTTTTCCACCTTCCTCTAGCCAGCCTAGGATTCCCATCCTCTGGCCTCTAAGCACAGTGCTTGGTCCTGCACACAGGGATGGACTCCCTGCAGCACCCTCATTCCCTGACAGGTATGGCTACAAGGGTGTATAGGAGTCCTTTCTTTCTCCATCAGTCCCCCCAAGTTCTCTTCCCTCCCCACACTGGAACTTCACCTCAGTGAAAAGCCATGGATTCTTCTGGGGGCAGAATATTCATTCTTTTCAAGTACACATGGGACATTCTCCAGGATAAATCATGTTAGGCCACAAAACAAGCCCAGTGATGTAAGACTGAAATCACACCAAGCATCATACCAAAACACTATGAAACTGGACATCAATTACAAGAAAAAACTGGGAAAAACACAAGCACATGGAGACTAAGCAGCATGCTGCTAAACAACAAATTAGACAATGAAGAAATCAAAGAGGAAATTTAAAAAAATACTTGGAGAATAATGAAAACAGAAACACAACAGTTCAAAATCTTTGGGATGCAGCAAAAGCATTCATAAGCGGGAAGTTTATAGTGATACAGGCTTACCTCAAGAAACAAGGGAAATATGAAATGATCAATCTAACCTTACACCCAAAGTAACTAGAAAAAGAACAAAGTCTAAAGTTAGGGGAAGGAAAGAAATAATAAAGATCAGAGTGAAAATAAATGAAAGAGACTTAAAGAACAATACAAAAGATCAATGTAGCTATGAGCTTGGAAAAGATAAACAAACACACAAGCTTGGTTCTTGGAAAAGATAAAATTGATAAACTTGTAGCTAGACTCACCAAGAAAAAAAGAAAGGGGACTCAAGTAAATAAAATCAGAAATAAAAGAAGAGAAGTTACAACTGATAACATAGAAATACATTCATTATATGAGGCCAGCATCACCTTGATACCAAAACTAGAGAAAGACACTATGAGTAAAACAAATTACAGACCACTATCCCTAATAAATAATAGATGCAAAAATCCTCAACAAGATACTAGCAAACCAAATTTAAAAATATATCAGAACGATTATTTACTACAACCAAATGGGATTTATTCAAGGAATGCAAGGACGGTTCAGTATCCACAGTCAATGTGATAATCCACATCAAGAAAAGGAAGGATAAAAACCGTATGATAATCTCAATATATGCAGAAAAAGCATTTGACAAAATTCAGCATCCATTCATGATAAAAACTCTCAACTGAATGTGTATAGAGGAAAATATGTCTTATATCACAATCTAATAAAGGCCGTATGGGACAAACTCACAGCTAACATCATACTCAATGACAAAAAGCTAAAAGCTTTTCCTCTAAGATCAGGAACAAGAAGACAGGGATGCCCTCTCTCACCACTTTTATTCAACATAGCACTCAAGTCCTAGCCACTGCAATCAGACAAAAATAAATAAGGCATTCAAATTGGTGAGTAAGAAGTAAAATTGTCACTATTTGCAGATGACATGATACGATATATAGAAAACCTTACAGACTCCAACAAAAAACTATTAGAATTAATAAATGAATTCAGTAAGGTCACAGGATACCAAATCATCATACAGAATTCTGTTGCATATCTATATACAAATAACAAACTAGAAGAAAGAGAAATTAAGAAAACAATCCCATGTACAATTGCATCAAAAAGAATAAAATATCTGGGAATAACTCTAGCCAATGAGGTGAACAATCTGTGCTCTGAACACTGAAAGGAATGGAAGGAGACATAAGTAAATAGAAAGGTATTCCATGCTCATGGACAGGAAGAACTAATATTATTAAAATGGCCATACTACCCAGAAGCCACCTACAGATTCAATGCAATCCCTATCAAAATACTAGTGGCATTTTTCACAGAACTAGAACAAATAACCCTACAATTTGTATGGAACCACAAAAGACCCTGAATAGCCAAAGCAATCTTAAGAAGAAGAAAAAAAGCTGGAGGTATCATCATCATCCCCCTTGGTTTTAAACTATACTACAAAGCTAAAGTAATCAAAGCAGTATGGTACTGGGATAAGAACAGACATACAGATCAATGGAACAGAATAGAGAGCCCAGAAATAAACCCATGCTTACATAGTCAATCTATGACTAAGGAGGAGGAATGTACAATGGGAGAAGACGGTTTCTTCAATAAATGACACTGGGAAAACTGGAAAGCTACTCCCAAAAGAATGAAACTCAACCACTTTCTTTTTTTTAAAATTTAAGATATTATCTTTATTAAATAAAAAAATTACACTATGATTTTATGCAGTGCTGAAAAAACAATGACTGTTTTGTGTAAATGCTACAGGAGTTCCCATTTTTCTCCCACAATGTTTTAGTTAAGCTTCAGTTTAGTTCCAGAAAATAAATAATAGGGTAGATTTTTCGTATTTCTCTAGACTTATCTACTGGAAAGGAATTTCAGAGCATGAAGATAAAATGAAGCAGAAATGAAAGTACACTTTAAATACTGACATTCTGTCCTTAAAATTTGGTTAAATGTGGCTGCTTCTCAAAATTCTGTATTCTACCCACAGAAGTAAATTTCTATTTTAGTGGCTCTAAAAGAGCTGGGTGAGAGATTATTACTATGATAGTAAATAGCAAATACTTTGGCAAGTGTGACCAGAAGCACAAGTGAAGACATTCAGAAATACATTTTAACATCTCTTTGATGTGGTATGAGTTACAAATCGGAACGAAAGCATTATGGTTATCTGACTGCAAGGTGCTGGTGGGCATTATCAATGTAGCCAACACATCTACCTCCTGAACATAGATTCATGGGACAAAAATGAGCCAAGCGAAGTGGTCAGGGAGAATAAAACACAGGAAAAAACACTAATTTGGGAACATTATCTCTTTTTGTCTGAAAAAAGGGAGCTTCTGAAGCATGGGAAGCATTTATCAGCTGTCGTACTTCTGCTCCACTATCTGGGGAGGACCTGGTGTCAGCCACTTTCTTACACCATATGCAAACATAAGCTCAAAATGGGTTAAAGACCAAAATGAAGACCTTGAAACCATAGACTCCTAAAAGAAATCATGGGCAGTGTCTGTGAGCAAGAGTAATGCCATCTTGGTGGATCTGCCGTGATGACCGACTCACCTTACCCCCCCTTGCATGCTGCATGCACTGCAAACACAGACGGCCCCTGCATATGCTCCATTTCTGCTTGCCTCTATGAATCGGCCTCCCTGGCAAAGCGGTGTGGGGATCCATGTGTCCTGTGGCTGCCCAGGACAAGCATCTATAGGTAAGCTCCCCTCAATAAACCTCTACAGTATACAAGATAGACTCTCAGCCTTTTTCTTTGCAGTCACAGCCTCATCAGCCTTTGGGGGTCAATTTGCTTTTACCTCCCTCAAATGGAACAGGCAGTAAATGCTTGAACCTTGGCATTAGTAATTTTTTTTCTGGATACGTCTTCCCAGCAAGGGAAACAGAAGCAAAATAAATGAACGGGACTACATCAAACTATAAAGCTTCTGCATAGCAAAAGAAGCCATCAACGAAATGAAACAGTGACCTACTGCATGGGAGAATATATTTGCAAATGATATATCCAATAAGGGACTAATATCCAAAATATATAAAGAACTCATATAACTCAACACCCAAAAAACAAATAACCTGATTAAAAAATGGGCAGAGGACCTGAACAGACAGTTCTCCAATGAAGACATACATACAGATGGCCAACAGGTACATGAAAAGATGTTCCACATCACTAATCATCAGGGAAATGCAAATTAAAACCACAATGAAATATCACTTCACACCAGTCAGAATGGCCACTATCCAAAAGAAGAGAAATAACAAGTGTTGGTGAGGATGTGGAGAAAAGTAAACCCTCCTACATTGCTGGCTGGGAATGTAAATCGGTGCAGCCACTATGGAAAACAGTATGGAGGTTTCTCAAAAGCTAAAAACAGCAGTACCATAAGGCCTAGCAATTCCACCTCTGGGAATTTACCCCCCCCCCAAAAAATCACTAATTTGAAATAATATATGCACCCCTATGCTTACAATAGCCAAGATATGGGAGCAACCTAAGTGTCTGTCAAAAGATGAGTGGATAAAGAAGATACAGCACATATAATCAATGAAATATTATTCAGCCATAAAAAAGAATGAAATCTTGCCATTTGCATAACATGGATCGACATAGAGGGCATTATGCTGAGTGAAGTAAGTCAGAGAAAGACATTTACCATATGTTTTCACTTACATGTGGAATCTAAGAAATAAAACAAATGAACAAACAAGAAAACAAAGCAGAAACATGCATAAACACAGAAAGCAGACGGGTGGTTGCTGGAGGGGAAGGGGGATGCGTGAACTGGGTGATGGGGATAAAGAGGCATAAACTTCCAGTTATAAAATAAGTTGGTCATGGGATAAAAGTACAGCATGTGCAATATAGTCAATAATACTGTGATATTTCTGTGTACTGACTGATACACTTACTATGGTGAACATGTTGAAATGTATTTAACTGTGGAATCCTACCTGAAACCAATATAATATTGTATATCTCCTATATTTCAATTAAAAATAAAAGAGCTAAAACCCACTTTATCAAGGTATAATTGTGCACAGGTGTAATGTATACAACTTCGTGAGTCTGGCTGTGTGCATACAACTGGGAAACCATCAGCACAATCGAGATTATAAACACATCCATCACCTCGCCGCTGACAGTTTCCTCCCGTCCAGCTGGTTGGGGTTTGCAGGGACCACGTGCGACCTGAGGTCTAGCTGTTCACACGGTGTTGGACACCAGCTGTTCAGCAGGCCCCTGGAAGTTACTTTTCTTACATAACTGAAACTCCCTATTTCAGTTTTTTCTAGCAAAACGGTCCTATTTTGGGGTCTGTCCGGGCCCACACAGTTGCTCTAGTCTACGGCACACTGGAACAGGCCTCAGTGTTTATTTAACTTTTTATTTTTATTTTTATTTTATTTTTATATAATTTATTTTATTATCATTAATTTACAATTACATGTGCAATATTACGATTATTAAACTACCCCTTCATCAGGTCCCTCCCACCAACCCCATTACAGTCACTGTCCATCAGCGTAGTGAGATGCTATAGAATCACTACTTGTCTTCTCTGAGTTGTACTGCCCTCCCCGTGCCCCCCCAACATTACATCTGCTAATCGTAATGCCCCTTTTTCCCTCTTATCCCTCCCTTCCCGCCCATTTTCCCCAGTCCCTTTCCCTTTGGTAACTATTAGTCCGTTCTTGGGTTCTGTGAGTCTGCTGCTGTTTTGTTCCTTCAGTATTTTTTCTTTGTTCTTATACTCCACATATGAGTGAAATCATTTGATACTTGTCTTTTTCGGCTTGGCTTATTTCACTGAGCATAATACCCTCTAGCTCCATCCATGTTGTTGCAAATGGTAGGATTTGTTTTCTTCTTATGGCTGAATAATATTCCATTGTGTATAGGTACCACATCTTCTTTATCCATTCATCTACTGATGGACACTTAGGTTGCTTCCATTTCTTGGCTATTGTAAATAGTGCTGCAATAAACATAGGGGTGCATCTGTCCTTTTCAAATTGGGCTGCTGCATTCTTAGGGTAAATTCCTAGGAGTGGAATTCCTGGGTCAAATGGTATTTCTATTTTGAGTTTTTTGAGGAACCTCCATACTGCTTTCCACAATGGTTGAACTAATTTGCAGTCCCACCAGCAGTGTAGGAGGGTTCCCTTTTCTCCACATCCTCGCCAACATTTGTTGTTGTTTGTGTTTTGGATGTTGGCCATCCTCACTGGTGTGAGGTGATATCTCATTGTGGTTTTAATCTGCATTTCTCTGATGATTAGCGATGTGGAGCATCTTTTCATGTGCCTGTTGGCCATCTGAATTTCTTCTTTGGAGAAGTGTCTATTCATGTCCTCTGCCCATTTCTTAATTGGATTATTTGCTTTCTGTTTGTTAAGGTGCATGAGTTCTTTATATATTTTGGATGTCAACCCTTTATCAGATACGTTTTTATGAATATATTCTCCCATACTGTAGGATGTCTTTTTGTTCTACTGATGGTGTCCTTTGCTGTACAGAAGCTTTTCAGCTTGATATAGTCCCACTTGTTCATTTTTGCTTTTGTTTCCCTTGCCCGGGGAGATATGTTCATGAAGAAGTTGCTCATGTTTATGTCCAAGAGATTTTTGCCTATGTTTTTTTCTAAGAGTTTTATGGTTTCATGACTTACATTCAGGTCTTTGATCCACCTTGAGTTTACCTTTGTGTATGGGGCTAGACAGTAGTCCAGTTTCATTCTCTTACATGTAGCTATCCAGTTTTTCCAACACCAGCTGCTGAAGAGGCTGTCATCTCCCCATTGTATATCCAAGGCTCCTTTATCAAATATTAATTGACTGTATATGTTTGGGTTAATGTTTGGATTTTCTATTCTGTTCCACTGGTCTGTGGGTCTGTTTTTGTGCCAATACCAAATTGTCTTGATTACTGTGGCTTTGTAGTAGAGCTTGAAGTCAGGGAGTGTAATTCCCCCTGTTTTATTCCTCCTTCTCAGGATTGCTTTGGCTATTCGGGGTCTTTTGTGGTTCCATATGAATTTTAGAATTATTTGTTCCAGTTCATTGAAGAAAGCTGTTGGTAGTTTGATAGGGATTGCATTGAATCTGTAGATTGCTTTAGGTAGTATAGCCATTTTGACAATATTTATTCTTCCTAGCCAAGAGCATGGGATGCATTTCCATTTGTTAGTGTCCTCTTTAATTTCTCTTAGGAGTGTCTTGTAGTTTTCAGAGTACAGGTCTTTCACTTCCTTCGTTAGGTTTATTCCTAGGTATTTTATTCTTTTTGATGCAATTGTGAATGGAATTGTTTTTCTGATTTCTCTTTCTGTTAGTTCATCATTAGTGTATAGGAAAGCAACAGATTTCTGTGTGTTAATTTTGTATCCTGCAACTTTGCTGAATTCAGATATTAGTTCTAGTAGTTTTGGAGTGGAGTCTTTAGGGTTTTTTATGTACAGTATCATGTCATCTGCAAATAGTGACAATTTGACTTCTTCTTTACCAATCTGGATGCCTTGTATGTCTTTGTTTTGTCTGATTGCTGTGGCTAGGACCTCCAGTACTATGTTGAATAACAGTGGAGAGAGTGGGCATCCCTGTCTTGTTCCCGATCTTAGATGAAAAGCTTTCAGCGTCTCGCCGTTAAGTATGATGTTAGCTGTGGGTTTGTCATATATAGCCTTTATGATGTTGAGGTACTTGCCCTCTATACCCATTTTGTTGAGAGTTTTAATCAGAAATGGATGCTGAATTTTGTCAAATGCTTTTTCAGCATCTATGGAGATGATCATGTGGTTTTTGTTCTTCTTTTTGTTGATGTGGTGGATGATGTTGATGGATTTTCGAATGTTGTACCATCCTTGCATCCCTGGGATGAATCCCACTTGATCATGGTGTATGATCCTCTTGATGTATTTTTGAATTCGGTTTGCTAATATTTTGTTGAGTATTTTTGCATCTACGTTCATCAGGGATATTGGTCTGTAATTTTCTTTTTTGGTGAGGTCTTTGCCCGGTTTTGGTATTAGAGTGATGCTGGCTTCATAGAATGAGTTTGGAAGTATTCCCTCCTCTTCTATTTTTTGGAAAACTTTAAGGAGAATGGTGTTATTTCTTCTCTATATGTCTGGTAGAATTCAGAGGTGAATCCATCAGGCCCAGGGGTTTTGTTCTTGGGTAGTTTTTTGATTACCAATTCGATTTCGTCACTGGTGATTGGTCTGTTTAGTTTTTCTGTTTCTTGCTTGGTCAGTCTTGGAAGGTTGTATTTTTCTAAGAAGTTGTCCATTTCTTCTATGTTTTCCAGCTTGTTAGCATATAGATTCTCATAATATTCTCTTATGATTCTTTGCATTTCTGTGGGGTCCGTCGTGATTTTTCCTTTCTCACTTCTGATTGTGTTTATGTGTGTAGATTCTCTTTTTGTCTTAATGAGTCTGGCTAGGGGTTTATCTATTTTGTTTATTTTTTCAAAGAACCAGCTCTTGGTTTTATTGATTTTTTCTATTGTTTTATTCTTCTCAATTTTATTTATTTCTTCTCTGATCTTTATTATGTCCCTCCTTCTGGTGACTTTGGGCCTCATTTGTTCTTCTTTTTCCAATTTCAGTAATTGTATCTTTAGACTATTCATTTGGGAATGTTCTTCCTTATTTAAATAGGCCTGGATTGCAATATACTTTCCTCTTAGAACTGCCTTTGCTGCGTCCCACAGAAGTTGTGGCTTTGTGTTGTTGTTGTCATTAGTCTCCATATATTCTTT
Source organism: Smutsia gigantea (assembly GCA_032199065.1). Lineage (NCBI taxonomy): Eukaryota > Metazoa > Chordata > Mammalia > Pholidota > Manidae > Smutsia > Smutsia gigantea. The sequence goes on from JAVSCE010006419.1 coordinate 89,105, forward strand.
GATTTCTGTTTTGATTTGGTCGTTAACCCATTGATTAATTAGGAGAGTGTTGTTAAGTCTCCATGTATTTGTGAGCCTTTTTGATTTCTTTCTAAAATTTATTTCTAGTTTTATACCTTGGTGATCTGAGAAGTTGGTTGGTAGGATTTCAATATTTTTGAAATTACTGAGGTTCTTTTTGTGGCCTAGTATGTGGTCTATTCTGGAAAATGTTCCATGTGCACTTGAGAAGAATGTGTATCCTGTTGCTTTTGGGTGTAGAGTTCTGTAGATGTCTGTTAGGTCCATCTGTTCTAGTGTGTTGTTCAGTGCCTCTGTGTCTTTACTTATTTTCTGTCTGGTTGATCTGTCCTCTGGAGTGAGTGGTGTGTTGAAGTCTCCTAAGATGAATGCATTGCTGTCTATTTCCTCCTTTAATTCTGTTAGTATTTGTCTCACATATGCTGGCGCTCCTGTGTTGGGTGCATATATATTTATAATGGTTATATCTTCTTGTTGGACTAACCCCTTTATCATTGTGTAATGTCCTTCTTTATCTTTTGCTACTTTCTTCGTTTTGAAGTCTATTTTGTCTGATACAAGTACTGCAACACCGGCTTTTTCTCTTTGTTGTTTGCATGAAATATCTTTTTCCATCCCTTCACTTTTAGTCTGTGTATATCTTTGGATTTGAGGTGAGTTTCTTGTAGGCAGCATATAGATGGGTCTTGCTTTTTATCCATTCTGTTACTCTGTGTCTTTTGATTGGTGCATTCAGTCCATTTACATTTAGGGTGATTATTGGTAGATATGTACTTATTGCCATTGCTGGCTTTAGATTCGTGGTTACCAAGGGTTCAAGGGTTGCTTCTTTACTATCTAACAATCTAACTTAACTTTCTTGTTAAGTTATTGTAAACACAGTCTGATGTTTCTTTATTTCTCTCCCTTCTTATTCCTCCTCCTCCATTCTTTCTATAATAGGTGTTTTATTCTTTGCCTTTAGTTAGTATTTGGATGGTCTGCTTTCTTTGCTATGATTTTATTTTCTCTGGTGACATCTTTTTAGCCTTAGGTGTGCTTCCATCTAGAGCAGTCCATTTAAGATATCCTGTAGTGGTGGTTTATGAGAGGCAAACTCTCTCAACTTTCGTTTGTCTGGAAATTGTTTAATCCCTCCATCATATTTAAATGATAATCGTGCTGGATACAATATTCTTGGTTCGAGGCCCTTCTGTTTCATAACGTTAAATATATCATGCCATTCTCTTCTGACCTGTAAGGTTTCTGTTGAGAAGTCTGATGATAGTCTGATGGGTTTTCCTTTGTAGGTGATCTTTTTTCTCTCTCTAGCTGCCTTTAATACCCTGTCTTTATCTTTGATCTTTGCCATCTTAATTATTATGTGTCTTGGTGTTGTCTTCCTTGGGTCCCTTGTGTTGGGAGATCTATGAGCTTCGGTGGACTGCGAGACTACTTCCTTCCCCAGCGAGGGAAAGTTTTCAGGAATTATTTCTTCAAAGACACTTTCTATCCCTTTTTCTCTCTCTTCTTCCTCTGGTACTCCTATAATGCGAATATTGTTCCGTTTGGATTGGTCACACAGTTCTCTTAATATTCTTTCATTCCTAGAAATCCTTTTATCTCTCTCTGCCTCAGCTGCTCTGTACTCCTGTTCTCTGTTTTCTATTCCATTAACAGTCTCTCGCATCTCATCCATTCTGCTGTTAAGCCCGTCGATCGCTTGTCTGATTTCTGTATTGTCTTTCCTCAGTTCCCTCACTTCCTCCCTCAGCTCTTGCACATTTCTCTGTAGGTCCATCAGCATGGTTATGACTTTTATTCTGAATTCTTTTTCAGGGAGGCTGTGCATTTCCATCCCATCAGACTCCCTCTCTGGGGTTGTCTGGTTGATTTTGGTCTGAACCATATTCCTCTGTCTTTTCATGGCTGTATAATTTGGTCACTGATAGTTGCCACGTATGTCAGCTGGGCTCTTTAAGACGGACGTAGATTCTGTGGGAATGCTCTAAGTGGCGCTATTGCCCCCACTATTCCACAGCTGTGACTGTGCCGCTCCGCAGGGCCCTTTATCGCTCCGCCTCTTGGGGTGCCGAGTCCTCTCGAGTGTAGCTGCACGCTGTGCGCTTTCCTGTGTATTCTCGTCTCTCTTTTAGGAATAGATGTATTTTCTGTGTTTTCGTAGATAAATATAGTGTTGGGAGGAGATTTCTGCCGCCCTGCTCACACCGCCATCTTCCCGGAAGTCCTCCTTAACTTTTTTTTTTAATTTTTAATATTGCTATCATTAATGTACAATTACATGAACAACATTATGGTTACTAGACTCCCCCTATTATCAAGTCCCCACCACATACCCCATTACAGTCACTGTCCCATCAGCGTAGTATGATGCCATAGAATCACTACTTGTCTTCTCTGTGTTATACTGCCTTCCCTGTGTCCCTGCCCCCTACATTATACGTGCTAATCATAATGACCCTTTTTCCACCTTATACCTCCCTTCCCACCTATCCTCCCCAGTCCCTTTCCCTTTGGTAACTGTTAGTCCGTTCTTGGGTTCTGTGAGTCTGCTGCTGTTTTGTTCCTTCAGTTTTTTCCTCGGTTCTTATACTCCACATATGAGTGAAATCATTTGGTACTTGTCTTTCTCCGCCTGGCTTATTTCACTGAGCATAATACCCTCTAGCTCCATCCATGTTGTTACAAATGGTAGGATTTGTTTTCTTCTTATGGCTGAATAATATTCCATTGTGTATATGTACCACTTCTTCTTTATCCATTCATCTACTGATGGACACAGGTTGCTTCCATTTCTTGGCTATTGGAAATAGTGCTGCGATAAACATAGGGGTGCATATGTCTTTTTCAAATTGGGCTGCTGCAGTCTTAGGGTAAATTCCTAGGAGTGGAATTCCTGGGTCAAATGGTATTTCTATTTTGAGTTTTTTGAGGAACCTCCATAGTGCTTTCCATAATGGTTGAACTAGTTTACATTCCCACCAGCAGTGTAGGAGGGTTTCCCTTTCTCCACATCCTTGCCAACATTTGTTGTTGTTTGTCCTTTGGATGGTGGCCATCCTAACTTGTGTGAGGTGATATCTCATTGTGGTTTTAATTTGCATTTCTCTGATGATTAGGGATGTGGAGCATCTTTTCATGTGCCTGTTGGCCATCTGAATTTCTTCTTTGGAGTAGTGTCTGTTCAGCTCCTCTGCCCATTTTTTAATTGGCTTATTTGCTTTTTGCTTGTTAAGGTGCGTGAGCTCTTTATATATTTTGGATGTCAACCTCTTATTGGATATGTCATTTATGAATATATTCTCCCATACTGTAGGATGTCTTGTTGTTCTAGTGATGGTGTTCTTTGCTGTACAGAAGCTTTTTAGTTTGATATAGTCCCACTTGTTCATTTTTGCTTTTGTTTCCCTTGCCTGGGGAGATATGTTCATGAAGAAGTTGCTCATGTTTATGTCCAAGATATTTTTGCCTATATTTTTTTCTACGAGTTTTATCGTTTCATGACTTACATTCAGGTCTTTGATCCATTTTGAGTTTACTTTTGTGTACGGGATTAGACAATAATCCAGTTTCATTCTTTTACATGTAGCTGTCCAGTTTTGCCAATACTAGTTAGTGAAGAGCCTGTCACTTCCCCACTGTATATCCATGGCTCCTTTATCATATATTAATTGACCATATATGCTTGGGTTTATATCTGGGCTCTCTATTCTGTTCCATTGGTCTATGGGTCTGTTCTTGTGCCAGTACCAAATTGTCTTGATTACTGTGGCTTTGTAGTAGAGCTTGAAGTCAGGGAGTGTAATTCCCCGTTTTATTCTTCCTTCTCAGGATTGCTTTGGCTATTCGGGGTCTTTTGTGGTTCCATATGAATTTTAGAACTATTTGCTCTAGTTCGTTGAAGAATGCTGTTGGTATTTTGATAGGGATTGCATTGAATCTGTAGATTGCTTTAGGCAGGATGGCCATTTTGACAATATTAATTCTTCCTATCCATGAGCACGGGATGTGTTTCCATTTATTGGTTTCTTCTTTAATTTCTCTCATGAGTGTCTTGTAGTTTTCAGAGTTTAAGTCTTTCACTTCCTTGGTTAGGTTTATTCTTAGGTATTTTGTTCTTTTTGATGCAATTGTGAATGGAATTGTTTTCCTGATTTCTCTTTCTGCTAGTTCATCAGTCTTTCCTTAACTTTTTATAACCTTGAAGACCATGCTTTTGTGGAAAGTCCCTCAGTTTGGCTTTCCTTGTAGTTAAACGCAGGCCGTGCACCCATTGGGACGCCCAGGAGTGACTCTGCACCCTCACAGCCTCATGTCAGCTGTGCAGTTTCCATCGGTCCCATCACTGGGAATGTGCGCTCTGCTCACAGGTGGGCAGCTGTGTCACCAGGGTGCTGGCTTGGACAGCTTCATTGACTACGTGGTTCTTCCATGTGTAAAAAGAACATGGCGGCTGCATCTTCACTCCTCCCTCCAAACCTCTGACAAAATGTCTCCGCCGACCCACACCGACTGGAATCAGGCAGAGAACATTGTTCTGGGACTCTAAGGTCAGCCATGAGCAATGTGTGTGACCAAGTACAAACCTGCCATGGCCGATAATCTAGTCTCCAAGTAAAGCCAATAGCAAAATCTGCCTGATGTAATTCAGCTGACAGTGTACCACAGACATACGCTCCCCTCTCCTCAAATGATGGACCCAAGTCCCTTCATCCACCTCTGGGTGATGTTTATTCCTCTTCCAACCAGGTTGTGCTCTGCTTGGCTAGCTTGTAACTCGGTACTGACATAGAAGGTCAACCACTCTTAATATGGCCGTGGCAGATGCAGAGGGAACAGAGAGGAGAGGAAAGAATTGGTTAACATGTACACAAATACATTTGTGTAGAAATAACAATGACATTACTGGCTCTCTTTCTGCAGCTGTCACTCAGTCAAAGGGCAAGTGCTCTGCCGAGGGCCCGAGGACACCTTTGCCTGCATCAGCTCTGTTCCTTCCATTCTGGCCCCTGCCCTTGGGTTCAGTCCCCACCTCGACTGATATAATTCCACACCACCAAGAACTCATGCACCTCAACAAACAAAAAGCAAATAATCCAATTAAGAAATGGGCAGAGGACATGAAGAGACACTTCTCCAAAGAAGAAATTCAGATGGCCAACAGGCACATGAGAAGATGCTCCACATCGCTAATCATCAGAGAAATGAAAATTAAAACCACAATGAGATAGCACCTCACACCAGTGAGGATGGCCACCAACCAAAACACAAACAACAACAAATGTTGGCAAGGATGTGGAGAAAAGGGAACCCTCCTACACTGCTGGTGGGACTGCAAATTAGTTCAAACATTGTGGAAAGCAGTATGGAGGTTCCTCAAAAAACTCAAAATAGAAATACCATTTGACCCAGGAATTCCACTCCTAGGAATTTACCCTAAGACTGCAGCAGCCCAATTTGAAAAAGACATATGCACCCCTATGTTTTTCACAGCACTATTTACAATAGCCAAGAAATGGAAGCAACCTGTGTCCATCAGTAGATGAATGGATTAAGAAGATGTGGTATACATACACATGGAATATTATTCAGCCATAAGAAGAAAACAAATCCTACCATTTGCAACAACATGGATAGAGCTAGAGGGTGTTATGCTCAGTGAAATAAGCCAAGCCGGAAAAGACAAATATCAAATGATCTCCTCATATGTGGAGTATAAGAACAAAGAAAAAACTGAAGGAACAAAACAGCAGCAAACTTACAGAGCCCAAGTATGGAGTAACAGTTACCAAAGGGAAAGGGACTGGGGAGGATGGGTGGGAAGGGAGGGATAAGAGGGAAAAAGGGGCATTATGATTAGCAGATGTAATGCTGGGGGGGCACGGGGAGGGCAGTACAACTCAGAGAAGACAAGTAGTGACTCTATAGCATCTCACTACGCTGATGGACAGTGACTGTAATGGGGTTGGTGGGGGGGACCTGATGAAGGGGGTACTTTAATCACCATAATATTGCACATGTAACTGTAGATCAATGATACCAAAATAAATTATTTTAAAAAATCCACACCACCACATGAGTCTTTTGGTGTGCATATCCCCTCTTACCTGGCCATGCTGGCATTTCACCCTCTGGGTCCTGCTGAGGTTTTAGGCTAGTTGAGGGTCTAGAGTGGGGATAGGCAGTGGGCTGTGCGCCTGCCAAGCAACAGCCTCAGGGAGGCCCTCCCAGGTTCTCAGGCAAAGGGACCCTGAGCGGCTGCGGGGCTGGTTATCCCGGGGAGGGTTGCTCAGCTACATTTAGTGGGTCACAGTGGGAAATTATTCAGGGCCCCTCCCTAGAGGGGAGTGGGAGGCCAGCAGGGGTAGCTGTCAATCACAGGAAGAGCTGTCAGTCACAGACCAGCTGAAGCGTCGGGAGGAGGGCGCACAGTCGTCGGTCCCCCCGGGACGGATGCCAGGGCACCTCCCACAGGACACCCACCTCCCGCAACCCGGCCAGGGAGGCGCCGTCGGCCCGGCTCCAGGGGGCTTGCGTGCGGAGCCACCCCTGCCAACCTCCTTCTCCTCCTCCGTAAAATGAAGGTCCTCCCCCTGGTTTGCGGGAGCTGCCTGTCCTGAATGGCGGTTCCCTGCAGTTCCCAAACAAACCCCTTTCTGTGGTATGATAACTGACTTTTCAAGATTGATAGAAGCATGTGCCCTCTGCCCCTGTCCAGGTTTCCAGTCCCTTTCGTTTCCCAAATGATGCTACGGCTTTAATGAAAGGAGCCGGTGGGGCTCAGGGTTCCATCTGTGCTGTAATTCAGGAAGAGCTTTGGGTTTGGTTTTGGAAATCTCTGCCCCGCAACCTCAGGGGGTCAGTGTTACTTCCTAAACCTCTGGCAGACATCTTCGGGTCCCTTACGCAGGCCCTGTGCTGGGACGGTCCTTGCCCAGCATCTCCTGTGCCCACAGGAGCCACCAGCCAGTCCTGCTCTGCGGGAGCTGCGGAAGCCAGTGCACACCCCGGGAGGGACGAGCTGTGCATTCTGCCATCTGCCCCGGCCAGCAAACCAGCGAGGAGCCAAGCCTGGGGCCCGGCCTTCCTCCAGCACCCTGGCCAGCCACCTGGAGTCCTCCTGAGCCCAGGACCAGGAGGCACATGGGGGCAGGGCAGCCTGAGGGCCCACACACACCCCCCACTCCACATGTCCACACCCACACCACCCACCTCTCCCCCCACACGCACTCGCCCTCACACCCGCTTGCTGACTGGTTTTCTACCCCTGGGACCCTGGGTTCTTCTGACCCCAGGATCAGCCCTCCAGGGGCTGCCCTCTGCCCTCTGCCCTCTGGCTCCAGCAGGCTGTAGGGACTGTCTCCCCAGAGCTTACAGCCCTGAGGCGAGAGAGTGGATGCAGCTGCAGGGCGCTCACTTCCAGGTGCAGGGCTGTGGGACCAAGTCTGTGCAGCGTCCCACACCTGCCCTGGGTGTGCACTGCACGGCTTTCCTGCAGGGTCGGCCGCCTCCAGAAGGGAAGCCATTTGCTGCTCATTGAACAATGTGAGACTGTGAACCGCGCTCCTGCTCTGAGCTTGCAATGTGCATGGGAGACCCAGCAGGCCACAGGAGGAGGGTAACCAAGGCAGGGATGGGGCCACCAAGCCATGAGCCCCATGTGGGGCTGGGGGTAGAGGCGCAGGTGTCCTGGCGTGCTAGCTTGCCTGCAGGCTCCAACCCTCCTGCATCAGGTGTGTGGTGAAGAAGCCACTGCCCAGAGAGGTCTGGCCCTTGACTTACCTCCTGGGCTGGCACATCCCGGCCCCGAAACACCCTGCCCGACAGGAGCATCTTGGTCTGCCTGGGAGCCTCAGCAGCCACTCTTCTGACATGCAATTCATGCCCGGGGCTTTGAGGGACCCTGAATAGATCTGGAATCTAAAGGCTAGCAGGTGATGAAGCCCCCATTAAAAATCTGGACCTAAAGTTTCCGGTGAGCTTCCCTGATTGGCGATGTTCTGTGCGGGCTGTCACAGCCAGGACTCCAGGGGCAGGAAGCTCGGGGCCCTCCTGGATTCGCCGTGTGTGTCTGTCCGTTGGCTTTTTCCCGATCCTTTTGCAGTGATAAAGCTATAATCATAAGCACAGCATTTTCCTGGATTCTGTGGGCCGTTCTAGTGAATTTGGAACCTGAGGGTGGCTGGGGGCTCTCCTGAATTTGTAGCCAGCTGGTCTGCAGTGAGGGTGGCCCCAGGGACCACTGGACTTGTGGCTGGTGTCCCAAGTGAGGGTGGTCTCGTGGCGACTGTGCCCGTGGGTTGTAGTTTGCTCAGTTCCTTTGCAATAAGCCAATCTTATGCTGGGACCCCAGGATCTCAGGGGCTCGACCTAATGAAGACTTGTTTTCCATTCACACTACAGGCCCAGGGGTTGGCATGCAAGGGCTCAGGGGCTCAGGCTGACAGAGGCCCCACCGTCCTGTAGCTGTGCCATTGGGAACTCAGTGGTCACCGTGACGCCCTGCAGGGGCTCCTGGATTCTGCGGCCTGAAAGTGACCTGCTTGCCTTTTGGACACAGCCGTGGCCCCACCTACTTCCACCTACTAGAGCAGTGGGGCTGCAGGGTGCAGCTGGGTGCCTTGGGGGCCCTGGCTTCTCCGCACAGCTGTTCAATCTGCTGTGACCACCTCACACTCCCACAGACCGCGGTACCCCATGCTTCTGTCCGTCTCTTGCCTGGGTGACCTTTCTCACTTCTTCTGAATGCAGACCCTCAGCGCAGCCATCCTCCCTGCAGTACCTGCCTCCAGCTACTTGGCTCTCCCTCCCAACCCATCCTGTCTGATGACCATCTCTCCCTGTGTCATTAAAGCCCCCTCCCAGTGGCCCTTCTCTTCTGCACCAAGTTGTGATTTTTCTTGAAAATAAACCAGCAAAAAAAAAAAAAACACCACCAGCTACTACTCCTGTCTTTGCTCCAGTTTGCAGAAAAACTTGAGAGAGGAGCTGTTCTCAGGATCCCCTTCTCCCCCGAGACCCCAAGACTGGCTGGCACTCTGCCCTTCACAGACTGCCCCTTGCAGCCAGGCCCTGGCTCACAATCTGTGACCGTGGTCCCACTGAGGCCGGGGGCTGCCCCGGGTCCATGCACTTGCCCATGCACACGTGGCATGCATGCCTCTGGCCAAGGAGAGCTGACCATGGGAAGAGCAGGACAGGTGGACAATGGGCTATACTCCTGAGGGCCTGGGGGAATGGAGGGCCAGAGCTGCGGGACGGGGCAGCCGGCCAGGCTTTCCTGGAGGCCCTGGGTTGCTGGAGGTGGGACAGCTAACTCAGCCGGCAGGGGTCTGGGAGAGAGGAGTGCGTGCCCACAGGGAGGGGCAGCCCCAGCACCGCAGGGGGTTCTGCCCAGGAAAGGGCAGGCTGGACCTGAACAAAGCCCTTGCTCCTGAGAGGCCCGGAAGCTTCCTTCTCAGATTCTGTCCCTTGAGGCCCTCAGTAGGAAGGAAGGGTTCATTTGCTTTTCGTGTTTCTCACGGTGAGGGGAGTGCCCTTGAACAAACCTGCCTGAAACCTGGCAGGACCAGCCCTGAAGTGGACACTTGAGCGGGGCTGGGCTGAGCTGGAGCTGGCCGGGGCCCAGGGGTAGGTGGACTCTGAGGGCCCCCCATACAAAGGCCAGCCCTGAGAGCCCAGCAGAGCCAGATGCTGAGGGGGGGACCTGGGGAGAGGCCCTCACAGGCCAGGCCCCACCCTGCAGCCCGGGCTGGACAGTTTCTTAGTTGGGATGGCTTGGCAACACCTAGAAACTTCTGTGTGGTGGGACCAGGCACTGTCCTGTGACCACATCCTCTGGACGTCTGGGACATGGTGCGGCTGGAGGGCCATGTCAGCATGTGCCCAGAAACCAAGCCTGTTTCCCAAATAAGGTGCTGGGGGACCGAGAGAGGTGCAGGAGAGTGGGGCCGCCCCTCTGTGCTGTCCATGCTGTCACTTTGTGTCACTCAGGCCCCATGCTGCCTGCTACTTTCCAGGCTGGCCACCGGCCTGCTTGGCTCTTTGCTGCCTCCACTTGCCTGGCTTCTGGGCCCAAGAAGCCAAATGGGGTGTTGGCCCCTCTGAGGGCGGCCTCTCTGGGCTCTGGTGCCCCTGGCATGGCTGCCACCCCTCCATCTGCTGTCTCTGGGTTCCCTCTGCCTTGCGATGGCTGAACCCCATCTCAACCCCTGCTCTGTCCACCATTTTCCTCACACTTGGCAAAGGGTACACTTCCAGTGTGTGCAGTCAGTGAATGAATAAGTGGCCCATTCTAAAACAAGGGGGCTGGCGGCCTGTGGCTACAGAGAACATGGGCAGAGACCTGCACCTATTCAGAGAGCTGGGAGCTCAGCAGGTCGGGAGAACGGCTCAGGATCAGGAGCCAGAACGACCGTAGACTTCCCCTGGCCCTGGTCAATCATTGTCAACAGGATTTTTATCAAGAGAGCAGTGCTGACAGCGGGCCCTCCCATGCACAGGTATCCTGAGATCAACAGTCCGCGAACCACAAGTGTCAGGCCATAGGCAGCCAAGAGGGCTTCCGGCAGGAGGCGGGAGGCAGCACAGGGCTCCTGGGAGGGGGCGAAGACCTGTTCAGGTCACTGGCTGCAGGTCACCATCCATCCTTCACCACTTGCGTGTGCACACATGCACTCAGGCACACACATGGGGACACAGCACACAGTGTGCACACACACACATGGAGGTGCATGAACATATGTGGGCATTGGCACTCGTCGCCGTGCACACATGGGCATGTGCATGCTCATTCGTGGGCAGACCCACATGCCACAGGGACATGGCTGGCACACACATGCATCTGCATGTGAACACAGGCACACATGGGCGCATGGGCACACACTTGTCTGGCTGGCAGGATGAAAGGACCCTGGGTGTCAGCAAGTTCATCCTTGATGCTGAGCTGGGTCAGCCCGTCAGGCACTTAGAGTCCTGCAGCACAGCCTTGCTAAGGAAGGGAAGGAACCCTGGGGCTCCCTGTAGCTGGTCACATGGGGAGGGGGACAGTTGGTGGCACGCTGGCCTCAGTGGCAGGCTCTGAGATGGATGGCCTTGGGGATTGTGCTGGGCCAGACTTGCACCTGGTCCTGGGGGCACGGCCACTCCCGCAGCCCTTGAATGTGACCGCAGGTGGGGCCTGGCGACAAGCTGGGCCTCCAGGAAAGAAGCCCAGGGTGGGGGCCACGCCTCCAGAGGCTCTGCGGGCCCAGTGCCTTTCTGTGGAGGGGCGTTTGAGCTTATGGGCACCACGGGAAAGAGCTTCCCTCAGGGTCCCCTCTGAGGGTCTTGGAGCCAGCAGCCACATGCCACCCTGTCAAGCCGCGTGGATGCGCTGTCCTGAGCTACACACCACAGCCTTCTGGGCACACCTGTGTGGGCTTATTGATTCCTTCACGGGCAGTGGGGAGTCCCCACCTTGTCAGGGGACCAGAGTCTCCAAGGTGCAGTGCCGTGTAGCAGGGCTCCGTGGAGGCCCTGAGTGGGGGCTGTGGCAGCACGGGCTGAGCTCTCGGGATGGGGTCACAGCTGAGGTCTTAGCCCTGCCCAGGGGTTGCCCCACCTGCACTGCCAGCTCCTGAAAGCCCTGGCCCCACTCTGGTGGTCTCTGTCCTCCAGGAAACTGACTTGCTCATAGCCTGGGATTGGGGCTTTGGAGAGATGAGAGGAAGACCTTGAGTCCCAGGGTTACTGGGCAAGGGTCCCAGTTCCTGGGGGCTCCCGGTCCTGGGACGGTGCCTGTTCCCAGGAGTGCCCACAGCTTCTCTGGTGGGAAAAGACCTGAGGAACCCAGCATCCAACATAACGGGATTATGGCTTGGTTGGTAAGGCACAGACCTGGAGAGGGCTCCCCCAGTTTCCTGCAGCTCAGAGGCTCTGTGGGGGGTGCGCTGGGCTAGTGCAAGGTGATATGCTGGGAAAAGCTGCCCAGCCTGCTCCCAGGATCAGGTTTGGGTAGGAAGGTCAACAGGCCAGGGAGGAGGCGCCTGGCTTCCCCCCATGAGCACTGAGGTCACACACCTTTTGGCAGTCAGCTAATCTGTGAGCTGACCCCACCTGTGGGCACAGGGCCCACACCCTGTGAGTCCCAGAGCTGAGGGCCCTCCACTGGTCCCCTGGGGCTTTCTTGGGGCAAGGAGGGGTTTCTCCTCGGCAGGCCAGGTCACTGGGCCCTCAGCCTCTCTTGCTGCCCCCACACCCTCTCAGCAGCTGGAGAGCATAGGACCTTTCTCCAGCACAATGGTGAGGCAGTGAGCTGGGAGGTGACCCTGCTGGGAGGCATCCTATTTCCTCAGGCCTCCACAAGGGCTGGCCGCGCGGGAACTGCTCTAACTTTCCCATTGCGAGCTGACGGTGTGAGCAGCTCCCTGTGCTCTCTCTGAGCCGAGGTGTGTGCGCAGCCAGGCCCCTCCTGCCCCGTCGTCCTCTAGTAGGGGACTGCCCAGGACTTCTTGGGCCTAGTTCTCAAAATGCAGGTGCTCATCTCCTCCTCTGAAGAGGCAGAAGACTGACACTCCCCCACCACCGACAACTGGGCGGGCTGCACCCAGGGTTCCCTCCAGCTGGGGGACCTCCTTCATGCCGTGTTTCCCCTTGTTTCTTTACTACTCCTGTATTTCTTTTCTCTTCCCCTTCATACTCCTTCCAAAAGCTGCGGCTACAGGTCTTGCTTCACACTCCATCGGCTCGGAGTGTTCTCAGCAGCAAGCAAGGAGCCCGGCACTGGCGGAACCTTGTGGGTCCAGGTGGTGAGTGTCTGGTGGCCTTCACTGCCCCCAAGTCTGCCCCCAACTCTGCCCGATGATGCCAGGGTGACTTTCAAACTACAGACAGTGGGCCCAGAAGACAGAAGCAGCCAGATTCCTGGCTCACCACTTAGAAGCTACCCACATGTGCCCCTGAGTGAGGTGGACAAACGCACCTCCAGGGTTTAGCAGTTTCTGCAGCACAGCCTAGCCCATCCTGATACACATAAGTGGCAGCCTTTTGTTTCAGTATAAATAAATCAATTAATAAGCCAATTCTAGCACCATTTGTTGAAAAAGACTTTTCCCCATTGGATGGCTCTGACAGCTTCTCGGGAAACTAAGGGGGTCTGGGTGACCTGCTCTCCTGTCCCTGGGCCTCCTCACCGCCCTGTCTCTGTTCCATAGTTTTATGTAGGTCTTGAAGTCTCCTTGTGTTAGTCCTTCAACTTTGCTCTTTTTCCAGGTTGTTTTTTATACTGTTTGCCATTTCCATGTAAAGTTTAGATGTAGCTGGTCAATTTCTTTGCAATGGATTTATCTGGTTTTGGTACCAGAATTATCCTGGCCTCCCAGAATGACCCAGGCAATGTCCTCACCACATCTGTTTTCTGGAAGACTTTTTGTAATGTTGATGATGAGTCCTTCCTTGAACGTTTGGTAGAATTCACCAGCGAAACCATCTGATCCTGCAGATATCTTTGGGGCAATGTTTTTGTTAATAAATTCAGATTATGTAACAGGGCTACTCCAATTTTGAATTTGTTTGGCTTGCTTTTTAAATAATATCCTTATTGAAATATCACATATTAAAAAGGGTGCAGATTTGAAGGGTACAATTCAGTGGCTTTCATTATATTCACAGAGTTTTGTGACTACCACCATGATCTAATTCCAAAATAAAGTTAATTCCCATTATTCACAGTGGTATGAGGTCACCAAATACTGAATTAGCTAATCCTGAGCCATTGATATTGGGGAAAATACATGCACACATGTTTTACATAGATTATCGTCTCAAATCCTAAAACAGCCCATTCTAGTAGATCCTATTTTCTGCTTCACCAACAGGTGCAGGGTTGTGATTCAGACCTCGCCGCCTGGCCACGGAGCCAGGCTTCTCTTCTGCTCTACGCCGCCCCCTACCGTCTCCGTCCTCACGGCGTCTCTGAGGCTGAGCCTCACCAGGTCCAACCTCCGCTGGGCAGGTCTGGCTGCTCAAATTTTTCATCATTCCTGACACAACTGCAAATGCCAGGAAAGCAAGTCTTGATTTTGGGGCTACAAATAAATTTTATCAACAGGGCTAATTTGTAAATACAGAACCTGCCAATAACAAGGGCTGACTGTGTGGTTGCCCCAAAGAAAGCCCATTCCCCCGACCCTCCCCAGCCCCGAAGAGCCAGTCTGTTCTGCGGGTCGCCCCCTGGTGCCGCCTCGATGCCCCAAAATAGTAGATGGAGGTCTGAGTACACCACTTAATTTTTAACCTTGATTAACAAATTCTTAACATCTTTCTGATTATACATCTACTATATGTCCATTATAAGACATAATAAGAGAAAGAGAAAAAAAGAATTTTTCCAATTTTCACATTTTTTTGGACAATCATAGATAAGCATTTTGGTATGTTTCTTTCCAGGCTTTTCTCTCAGAAAAACAAATGGACCAACTGTCATGGGGCTGGCCAGTCCCACATCCCCTTGCAAGGAGTTAGGGGTGTTTTTAGGTGACCTGACACAGGACGGGTCTGCACCCTGGACTTTGACACGGTCCAGCCCGAGCTCTGGGCTCAGCCAGTGTCTAGGTCTTGGGGGACAGCTGCACATCCCACGTCCAGGAACATGAGGGGAGTTGCTCCTGAGCATGGACAGTTCCTGGTAACCTGCCATAACTTGCCCCACAGTGACTTGACAGCACTTTGCTGCCTTGGGGCCTAGCAGTGCCCACCCAAGGCCCCGGCTGGCTTCTCCCACCCTCGTGGGCTCCCGCAGCCCCCACCTGCCTGCCTCGGGGTGCCACTTCTGCTCCCGAGGCTCGGCCCTCTTCCTGCCCTCTGTGACTCCTGTGGGGACCCAGGATCAGCAGACCTGCAGGGACGTGGGTCAGAAGATCTGAGCAGCAGGACGGCTTCCCCTATGAACGGTCATTTTAATTAAAGCAGAACTACTAGTTTGAAGCGTTTGTAGTTATAATCCAGCAATACAGAACTGTGGCAGTGTGACTGGTCACTTATGAGAAAAACAAGACCTAAGTGAGGGGGCATGAATTAGACCAAGAAAGAAGTAATAAATGGAACAGGCTTAGCGCACAAGCCATGGCAAAACTGGGAGTGGCTAATATCTAAAAAATCCTACTTGCCGCTGTCAGTGCATGAGGATACTTGAGTGGCAAGACCAGGATAGGCAGAGGTTGAGTGGACAGCTTTCCATTTCAGAGGTATGGCAAGTTGAACTGACCTCTGGAAAGCATCCGGCCCTGGAGAAGAGCCACAGAACCACTCACATTTTGAAAATAACCTTTCACAGGGACTCTGCCCCAGACTCTGCTTTGTTGGGCAAACACATCCTCCTCCATGAGGAGACAGATGTGCCACCTGGCGACATCCTGTCCCTGGGCAGGCCTGGGGCAAGGCAAGGAACACGACAGTCTCAGCAAAGAGGGAAACTCTTAAGTGATGTTAAAGGGACAAGGACACAGATGCTCACAGTCTGCTGTGAATGGAGTGCAGCAAATCACACATCCACGCAATGGGTGCAGGCCACATGGGAGACAGGACAGCTGAGAAAACTTATCTTGTGTGGCCTTTGTTGCTGCTAACACTTCTACAGCAACTTCCAAGAACTCGCTGTTTTTCTCCTGGCCGTCATCCAGAGGAGGCTTCAGGCTCCTGGAAGTCACTGCCCTTTACACTTATTTGGCCCCCAACATTCCTCCTCCAGCCCAGAGCCTGACAATGCAAAGCCAGGGGCCTCTCCCCGGGCCACTGGCAGCCCCAGGCCCTGAAGACCTGAGATGCTAGACCGCAGCTGTCCTTGGGGTACATTTTCCTCCTGGCTGTGCACCCACCTGTATAACCACGCACACAGATGCCTGGACTCCTTTGCTCAGCAATTTACACACACCTGCTGTGCACACATGAACACCCACGTGCAAATAAGCACACTCATATACACATCTTTGTGCACGTGCATAAATACACACATTAGTTGTTCCACAACCTCTAAGAAAGCAAGCTAACACTCAGGACAGCTCCCTGGGACCAGGTGTGTCACGTGTCCATCCTCCCCGCAGGACACCCCTGGCTACATGCTCTGCTCACACAGTAGAGTCCACAGGGCAGCTTAAGGTGCAGCAGGCATGGTTTGAGGACCGGGATGGAGCAGCGCCTTCCTGGGCAGCCCTGTGCAGAGCTGGGCTGCCAGGAGTTGCACTGCTCCTTTAAGACAACGAGCCAAACGGAAAGTCAACATCAAGTCTTTATTCTAGTGTGGCAGGAGCTCTGCGGCGACCAGAAGGGAGGTGCTCGCTCCCCTTGTTCGAGGTCTCCTCCTATGGGAAGGCGCAGTCGGGGCACATCAGCAGACAGAGCCCCAAACAAGAGGCTCCTGCTTTGCGGGCTTAGAGCCAGGGGAGGAGAGGGGAGTGCTGAGTGGCGAGTCTGGGCACAAAGGAGTATCTCTAAGCCCCCAGTAAGACAGCCTCTGAAGGGAGACACCCTGCCAGGAAATAAGCTGCACCCAAGAGTGTGGCTGGCCAGGGGGCCCCAAGTTCTCACGTGTGGCTCTCCTTGAGACCCTGACAGACTGGCTGGGCCCCATGCCCCGGGTGGGGAGGGCAGCTTGCTGATGGGGCCAGCAGGTAAAGCCTGGGCAGTCACCTGTGGTCGGCTAACAGCTCCCACTCGCCACCCTGGGCTGCAGTCCCCGCCCAGACCCCCAGGCCCTAGGATGGAAACCTTTCCTGTGAAGCAAACCTCTGGGGCTGTGCCCAGAGAGGGGCGGTGCCCCCTCTCCAGACTGTTCTGTGGTTCTCGCACCACAGAGCCTGGACCCCTGGGCGGGGCAGGCAGCATGGTCCTCACACTCCCACTGGGCCTGGTCACGGGGCCTGCCAGGGTCTACCAGGGAGGTCCTCAGGCCAGCCCTGGTGTCTCCCTGGACATGGGCGCGGCCAGGGCCGAGGCTGCCTGCGGGCGCTAACCAAGCCCCGGAGGAGTCAGCCCCACTCCTTTCTAGGACAGAGTCAGAACTGCACCCCTGAGCTGGGGGTCAGGGGTCACTGAGAGGCGAGGTCACCCTGGTTCTGCACAGGACACCAGTCTGTGTCTGGGTAGAGAAGACAGTGGACAGACTTAAACCTGGAGAGGGAAGTAGGGGGTCAGGGCTGCGGGAAGGGTGGGCTTGCAGCAGAGCTCCCTCTGGGGCCCCTGGCAGGCTGCTCCTTCCCACCACGCCCTCACCGTGTGGGGTCCTGCTGCAGGCTGAAGCCTCCCACCACATTCACCACGTTATGTGGGTTTTCAGGGCCCCCGTAGCTCAAGGTGACCTGGAAAAGAGGTGGGTGAGACTCCCTCTGCCATGTCCTCTACCCGCCATAGCCTCCCAGCTCCCCATGCGCTGGTCAGCCTCCATAGCAGCTCCTGAGAGTGACATGGACTCTGAGGCTCCGCCAGGACAGAAGGTAGCTCAGCACCGGTGGGAGAGAGGGATCTGGAACTCCCTGCCCAGAGCGGACTCCCCCTTCCCTGCAGCCTGGTCTCTGACTCCCACCAGCTCCTGGACCACTGCCCAGTGCCCTGGGACTGACCCCCGGGGGAGGCTCAGAAACTGCCCTTTACCATCCAGCCCCCGCGGGCCACGTCAGGGCACACAGCAACCTTGCTGCAGGACTGGGGCTCACCCCCGGCCATACCCTTGCTTAGCGGGAGATCATCTGGGGACCCAGGGGGTGGGGCTGGGGCCAGCCGGCGCTGAGGCAAGGTGGGAACACCTCCCGGGGCACCAGGGAGCGCCTTGAGGCCGTACCTGCCGCAGCAAGGTGTCAGGTGGCAGCCTCTGCAGGTTCTCCAGGTGGGAGTGGAAGAGGGGGCTGTGCCGCAAGCGGGCACCCAGCATCCCCTCCACAATGTAGCCCACAGTGCAGTCGTCCGGCAGCCGCACCCGCTCTGCTGTGCTCATGAAGCTGCCCAGGCTGCAGATGGGGGGCAGTCAGCACCTCCTCAGTACCCCCAGCCTAGGCAGCCACACCCCCACACCCCCACTCACCTGGCCCATGGGCTCATCTTGAGGGCAAGGCCTCTGCTCAGGCAGAACCCAGCCCCCCCAGTTGCAAACCAGAACTTGATGGTCACCTAGGGAGGAGGGAGCCGCCATCAGGCCTTGTCTCCCAACAGTTGTCTGGATACCCAGAGTGCCAGCCTCCATGAGCCCCTTAGCAGTTCCCAGCCCAAGCACACAAGGACTTCTGCTGCCAGCTGTCTGTGGCCCCAGACCCTTCCACAGCCCCTTGTCACTTGCCGGAGCTCCTGAAATGCCCCACTTGGATGGGTCGGGCACCTGCCCCAGCCCCGACCTCTCCCTGCTGGGATGTCCACACTCTCAGCTGCCAACTCACGGTTCCGCCTCCCTGGACCCTCTCGGTAGCCTCAATGGGGTGGTCCAGGCTGGGCCGCCCCAGGTAGATGTCCTGGCTTGGTGAGAAGGCAGAGAGCAGCTGCAGCAGGCCCCTGGGGTTCACGTAGTTGTCGTCATCCACGTGGCAGAACCACCTGGGGGCAGTGAGCAAGTCTCACTGGAACGGGGCTGCCCAGGTGTGTGGGCCCAGCCTCAGCCTTGGGCTCTCCGAGGGGGCTGAGGGGGGCACCACGTACTTGCGCCCAGACTCGATGAACTTGTCATACTCCACCGACATCTTGCAGCACAGTGCCTGGCGAGTGTGCACGGCCGAGCAGTTGGTGTTGATGACATGGCTGCCTGCAGGTTGGGGAAATGGGGGAAGAAGAGGGCCAGAGTGAAGCCTGCTGTCAGCTGCCCCAAGGAGACCACAGTAAAACACTGCTGTCCAGCATGCTTGCCGTTTTGCTCTGCTCAAGGCCCCAGGCCAGGTCCAACCACAGCACTGGATGAGCCTCACTTGGCTGACCCCATTGCTGACCTCTGGGATTCAGGCAGATGACACGCCCTTGGAACCCCGTGAATGGAAACCCAGCTGACCCTGGGGAATGGGACTTAGTGGGGCGCTGTCCTGAGTGGACAGGCCTGGAAGGGATGGTTCCCTGCTGAGGCCCAGGGATGCCTGCCAGTGGCTGAGGGAGGCAGGGCATGGCTGGCAGGGTGGAGCCCTGGATGCTGGGCTGGCACAGGGGGCATCCTGACTCTACTAGCTGTGTCACCCAGGACAGGCGGCTTGCCCCCACCCCGGGCCTTTGTACGTAAGAGGGGGTCGTGTGGCACTAGAAAGAGGGACATATGAAGAGGGGGCCCTCAGGCACGCTGGGAGGGCACTCACCTCCTTGGAGCTGTAGCTCAGGGTCGTCCCCATCGGTGAAGATAAATGTCTGGAGAGAGACAAGCTATGAGGCGCCAGGGGGCTCCCCGGGGTCCCTGACCATGGCCGGGCCTTAGCGAGGGCGAGGCTGCCCGGGTGCTAGCAGGTGAGTTCGGGCTTCAGAGCAGAAATCTCGGAGTCAGTGTTCGGGGTGCCTGGGCTTGCAGATGGTTCCGAGGTTTGGGCCCAGGGTCAGCCGGGAGAACTCACCGAAGCCTGGGGCCCAGGAAGGGGCGGGAGCCAGTGGGTGTCGGGGGTCCTGGGTCCCCCACGCTGGGGACACGGGGGTCCTGGGGCAGGATCTCAGGGAGGGGCTGCTGGCCGGATGCTGGGTGGATTCTGGGGTGCGGGATGGGGATGGCGGCCCTGGGGCCAAACTCCTGGGGTGCCGTGCGGGGCGCCGGAGACCGGGGCAGCGGGCGCTGGGGGCGGGGTCCCCCACCTGCCGGCGGGCCCGAGAGATCCAGGTGCGCAGCAGCAGGTCCAGGCGCGGCCCGTGGTTCTTTCGGGTTGTCTTGACTGCGATGAAAACGTCGTCGGGCCGCAGGCGCGGGGAGGCGAGCCGGGCGGGGGGCGCGCGCGGACCGGGGGCGGGGGCGGCGGGGCCGGGGCAGGCGCGCGGGGCAGCGGAAGCAGAAGCAGCGCGACCAGGGCCGCGGCCAGCGCGAGGCAGGCCCGGCACAGCGCCCCCCACGCCCGGCTCATGCGGCCGCGGAACCCGGGCTCCTCCCGGGGAGCCGCGCTGCGGCCCCTTTAAGAACCGCCCCGCCCGCTCTGTGACCCGGAAGTGGCGTCCGCGCTGTCCCGGAAGTGGACGGCCGCCGCGGCGGGGTGGGTGAAGATGCCGTTGCCGGTCCAGGTGTTCAACTTGCAGGTAACGAGCCGCGCCCCGCGCCCGGCGACCCAGGCCGGGTCCCCTTCGTCGCCGCTGGCGCGGCCGGCGCTAACGCTCTCTCTCCGTTCAGCAGCAGGCCAGCTGTGTGTCAGGGTCGGGGGGTGCAGTCAGGACAGGATGAGGGATAGCCCGGCCCCCGGCTCGGCCCCCTCGCCAGTGACAGAGCCGTGCCGAGCCCCTCCCAGCAGTAGGTCGCACCTCCTCCTGCCGGGCGCGGCCGGGGACGTCGGCCTGAGCGCCAGCCTGTCGGCCTGTACGCTGCTTCATGAGGTACCTTCCAGGACAGGGGCTCAGGAGCCGGAGCGAGCGAGCCGGCGTGGGAGGCCGGACCCCGCCCGCCGCCTCCGCCGCCGAGCCCGCACAGGAGGGGCGCCGGGCCGCCCGCCTGCTCCCGCTCCGCCGCCTCTAGGCCCAGCCGCCGCTCGGAAGCTCCGGGTGGAGGTCGCTTGCATTTCTCCCCTGAGGCTCGGAGGAAGCTGCGTCAGGATGGCGGCCGGGAACGTGTGGGGACCCTCGGGGGTCCCTGTTAGTCGTCCTCCGATGTCTGCTTGTTTGCTGCAAAGATGGGCGGTTAGGATCGGGCCGGGGCTTTGTGCTCCCGAGCCGCTGGTCTTGAGGGGTGGCGCCGGGGAAGGGCTGCCGGCAGGCCTGGGGGGGACGGGGTCCCGCCTGGGAGATGGCGGGCAGAGCTGACCTTGGACGTAGGGAGGGTCTCTCGTCCTCCCTGGACGGTTGCTGCCCCAGGCATCAAGGTGCCTGCCGTATTTCAGGGGGCCGTGGAGCCCATGCAGATTGACGTGGACCCCCAGGAGGACCCGCAGAATGCGCCTGATGTCAACTACGTGGTGGAGAACCCCACCCTGGTACAGAGCCCGGGGTCTCCCGGGGCAGGTGGGGGAGGAGGGTTTCAGTCCTGCTGGGGGGTCCGGGCCAGGCTCCCCATTCCGGCGGTATTTTTATTTGACCCATTACTGTTTTTAATTGCCGACTACAATGGGTATTAGCTCAAGTGCAGACCCTGAGGAGCCTTGTGTGTTAGGCCGCTTGAGTCTCAGCCTAACCCTAGGCCCCAGCCCGTGGGGTGCTGTCCCCCCACTGCTCTGGTTACCTACACTCATGAATGGGTGCCCATCTGGCTCTGGCCTTCCACCCCCCAGGGCGGAGCTTCACTTCAGGGGCTTCTGCACTGGCCCACCCCGAGTGGCCTTCCTCAGCACCTGCATAGCCGTCCATCTGGTGCCCACAGACCCTGTTGCTTCCGTCGTTGGCCTGGGGCCTTGGGAAAGGCTGCACTCGGGCCCCTGCACCCAACCCACTAGCTGGGGCTTGGGTTCTGGTGTCACACCTTGCACCATCCCCCCCACAGGATCTGGAGCAGTATGCAGCCAGCTACAGTGGTCTGATGCGCATTGAGCGACTGCAGTTCATTGCCGATCACTGCCCCCCTCTGCGGGTGGAGGCTCTGAAGATGGCGCTCTCTTTCGTGCAGAGGACTTTCAATGTGGACATGTATGAGGAGATCCACCGGAAGCTCTCAGAGGCTACCAGGTGAGGCCAGGGGCCTGAGGTGGGAGCAGGAGCCCCTGCAGGCATGGTATGTCCCCTGGGATGCAGCCCTTGGCAGGACCCATCCTCTGTGCCTGCACGCCCAGTCCTACCCTGCTGAGCGCTCGCAGCAGCACTTCCACAGCAGGGTGGCCTGGCCATCCTTGTTGAAAAGTCAGGGATGGCAGTAAATGGCAACACACGCTAGGTTCTTGCCCCTGGGCTGAGAGGGCTTAGGCTCCCTCCTGTCACCCCAGCTTTTCCTGTGCGGGCGGGTAGTTACTCCTCGCCAAGCAGAGCTTGCGGAGATGGCAGCTTGCTTCCCTCTTGTCGGCTCGGCTGCGTGATCCCTTTCCTGTTGGGCTTCCCCTCCAGGCTGCAGGCTTCTGCGGTCAGGACCGCCCCCGTGCCCCCGTGCCGGCTGGGCGCTCTCCTGTGGGGGCCAGGGCCGCTGGGAGGCGCCTACCCGCCTGCACATCGGCCCCTGACGGCCAGGTCCTCCCTCAGGGAGCTGCAGACCGCACCAGACGCCATCCCTGAGAGTGGCGTGGAGCCCCCACCCCTTGACACCGCCTGGGTGGAGGCCACCCGGAAGAAGGCCCTGCTGAAGCTGGAGAAGCTGGACACGGACCTGAAGAACTACAAGGGCAACTCCATCAAGGAGAGCATCAGGTGCCGCCCTGGGGCAAGCGGGCGGGAAGGGCACGCGGTTCCTGACCCACGTCCTCTCATGGCTGGGCCCACAGGCGTGGCCACGACGACCTGGGTGACCACTATCTTGACTGTGGGGACCTCAGCAATGCCCTCAAATGTTACTCTCGTGCCCGAGACTACTGCACCAGCGCCAAGCACGTCATCAACATGTGCCTCAACGTCATTAAGGTGGGCCTTGCAGCAGGGTGTGCCGTGGGCTGGAGTGGGGGCTGCGGAGCAGCACTGCTCTGGGCCAGGAGGGGGCGCCCCACACTGAGTGCACCCTGCTGCCTGCCCAACAGGTCAGCGTCTACTTGCAGAACTGGTCTCACGTGCTGAGCTACGTCAGCAAGGCTGAGTCCACCCCGGAGATCGCCGAGGTAGCTGGCCTCAGGCCCTGCCCACCTCAGGCCCCACCCTGGGAACCCCTGCAGTCCTGGCGGACGTCATGCTCCCTGGTTCTGCCTTTGTCCCTCTCTGGTGGGGGCTGGGTGTCCTGCCCAGGGACTTAACGGGTGTGGAGGCCATTGGCTGCTCACACATGCCCCCTTCTCTGCAGCAGCGTGGGGAGAGGGACAGCCAGACTCAAGCCATCCTCACCAAGCTGAAGTGTGCTGCAGGTGAGGCCTGGGCCACTGGGTGTGGGGATCACCAGGGCTGACCTCATCCCGCTTCCACCTGGCGGACCCACGCACACCATGACCTTTTAGTTCTCACAGCCCAGGAAGCGGGCCTCATCACAGCCAGAGAAAATGCATGAGACCGCACCCGTAGCTGTAGGTGACACCTGCCTGACTCACGTCCAGCGTGGAGAGGCCAGTGTATGACCAGTGTCTAGGCACAAGGCATTGCTGACAGCTACAGTCACAGCAGGTCCCTCACTGGCCAGCTGTACAGCCTGGGGTGGGTCAGCCTGCAAGCCCTTTGCAGTAACATCAGCAAGGCTTCCCTGGGTGCGACTCCTGGAGCCCTGTTGCTGCTCATGGGTGCTCTTATTCCCCTCACCAGCCAGGATTTGTTTGATGCTGCAGAGTACCTAGGGCAGGAGAAGCCAGGGCATGCCTGCTGATGGCCCTGGCAGCTTCCTCCAGGCACCAGGCTTTATCCTGTGTCCTGTGCCCCCAGGCCTGGCTGAGCTGGCCGCACGCAAGTACAAACAGGCTGCGAAGTGCTTCCTGCTGGCTTCGTTCGATCACTGCGATTTCCCCGAGGTGAGGGGCAAGAGGGTGTCTGGGGAGGAGCCCACTCTAGGCCTTGGGAGGCAGGGTGGGAGCTCGCGGGTCAGCTCTCTGGGGAGTCTCCTGCAGTGGGGTCCTAGGCATTCTCGGAGCAGCAGGGGGCACGATAGGAGTGGACTCAGCCCTGGCTTTGGGCCTCTCAGGGCTTCTGTCCTATAAGTGACCCCAGGTCTCTGGACCCACCTCCCTTCTTGCCCCTCAGCTGCTTTCCCCAAGCAACGTGGCCGTCTATGGTGGCCTGTGTGCCTTGGCCACCTTCGACCGGCAGGAACTTCAGCGCAATGTCATCTCTAGCAGGTAGGGGCAGGTGGCCCTGCTCTTCCCTGTGCCCCAGGCCCTTCTCAGAAGCCTGAGGACTGGTGCCCTGCAGGCCTGTGGCCCGTCCCTCCCCCTGACCTCAGAGCCGGCAGATAGCACAGGCCTGCTCTGAGGAGTCTGTCCTCTGCAGCTCCTTCAAGTTGTTTTTGGAGCTCGAGCCACAGGTTCGGGACATAATCTTCAAATTCTATGAGTCCAAATATGCTTCCTGCCTGAAGATGCTAGATGAAATGAAGGTGAGGGGCCCAGCCTGGATGGAGGGTGGGCGAGGGTAGGGGCAAGGGTCCAGGGCAGCTACTCTGACCAGCTCTTCTTGCCAGGACAACCTGCTCTTGGACATGTACCTGGCCCCCCACGTCAGGACGCTGTACACCCAGATTCGCAACCGTGCTCTCATCCAGGTAGACATGGAGGGACAGAGGCTAAGGCAGGGCACTGCCACCTGGAGGCCGCAGGCCGCTGACGGCCCCTACGCTTTCCAGTATTTCAGCCCCTATGTGTCAGCTGACATGCGCAAGATGGCCACTGCCTTCAACACCACGGTGGCGGCACTGGAGGATGAGCTGACACAGCTTATCCTGGAGGGACTCATCAACGCCCGCATTGACTCCCATAGCAAGGTATCTGGGCTCGGGTGGTGCTGTGGGGCTCCAAGAAGGGCCTGGGGTCCCGCTGAGTCCCAAGCCTCTGCAGATCCTGTACGCCAGGGATGTGGACCAGCGCAGCACCACCTTTGAGAGGTCCCTGCTCATGGGCAAGGAGTTCCAGCGGCGCGCCAAAGCCATGATCCTGCGGGCCGCCGTGCTGCGCAACCAGATCCACGTCAAGGTGAGGCCGGTGCGGGGAAGGGGGCACAGGGGGCACCTGTGAACGCCTCCCAGACTGAGCGTCTGTGTCCCCATCCCAGTCCCCTCCCCGAGAAGGGAGCCAGGGGGAGCTGACGCCAGCCAACAGCCAGTCCCGAATGAGCACCAACATGTGAAGATGCCCTGCCCCACCCAGAGTACCTGGGGCCCACCAGCCCTTGGCCCCCGCCTGGGCTTCCATGTGCCCAGCTTCTTCATGCCCCCTCCACGCGCCTGGGCCCTCTGGGGGGCCCAGGGAGGCGGGCTGCCAGTCACGGCCCTTCTGGAGAGGCCTGCAGAAGGGCTCCCGGGCGTGGCCCCAGGGCTCTGCTGGGGCTGCGCCTCTCCTCTTGTTCATTTGGGATTACGAAGTTGTTGAATGGCAATCCATTAAAGGGCAGCCTGAGAACACCACCGGTGCCGTTCCTTCCTACCAAGGGGGGCTTCTGAGGGCCGTCTCGTGTGCCAGACTCCAGCAGGCTTGGTCCTTGTCCCTGGCTCAGGCGTCCTTGAGCTGCCCCCACAGTTGGGCAGAGGGAGCCAAGTCCCCGGCCTTCCTCTGTAGGGGCTGATGCCGGTGTGTGGTGCTCCTGCGGGCAGCTCCGAGACCAAAGCAAGACGCTGCTGGCCCTTCTTGCTCCCAGGTGCCCCCCAACCCAGCCCAGCGACCCTCCCAGTCGCAGTTAGGGGTCACTCAGGCTGTCTGGCTCTCTGCACGCATATTTGAAGTATTTATTGTTCATGTTTGAACACAAGCTTCGAGGAGGAGCAGGCCCAGCCTGGGAGCCCGCCCCCAGCGAGACCAGGGGGAGAGCAGCTCATCCTTCGTGGAGCAGCCGGAGATTCCCTGAGTAGAGGCATTTCCTCGGCAGATGTGTCCAGGCTGGAGCAGCCCTGGGCCCCGGGGTAGCATGCTGGGCTCTGGCTGCCCTTCAGGCCGGGGCACTGCCCAGGATCTCAGGAAAGCCGCCCGGCTCCTCAGGACTGGCTGGCTGAGGCTCCTGCAGCCGGGGCTGGGTCCCCTTCCAGGCCAGAGACCTCTCCAATTTGGTTTTAAAAAGTAGTCCATGACCTGGCAGAGGATGGAAGCAAGCTCAGGAGGCTGATGGTCCCACCACCTCCAGGGCCCCCAGGGGAGGGCTGATGGCGGCAGGTGCCCCTCACCTGGGCAGTCGGCAGTCTCCTTAAAAGCTCGTTTCTTACAGCAGCCCCGGCACAGGTTAAACACACACCGGTTGCCCTGCACATAGGGAAGCTAGTCAAGCTACCAGGAGCATGGGGCCCAGGCTGCCCCCAGACCAGTGGTGCCCCCCAACCCCGAGGGGCTGTCCTGAAGCGGGGTGCAGCAGCCCTGCAGGGAAGCAGGGGGCCACCCTGCCCTGCACTCCCAGGGCTGAGTTCTGCCCCTGGGCAGCACAGTAGAAGCCAGCTCACCTTTGGGTTTCCACACTGGTCACACTTTGCATATTTTGCTGGTAAAAGAACAAAAGGTGTGACTTGGAAAGGTGAGCCCACCCTCTGCTGCTGTCTCCTACCCAGGTCCCCGCTGGGGGTCCCTGCTTGCTGTGGCTAGGTGGCTCAGGAGGGCACAGAGTGTAGCAGGCACGGCCCTGCCAGGACGCCGAAGGGCGTCCCCATCCTGCCTGCCCCAGGGCTCACAGGATGCGTGCCTTTCACTAGGGCCCGTCTCCCACGAGGAGGGC
The DNA here is from genome assembly GCA_032199065.1 of Smutsia gigantea. NCBI lineage: Eukaryota > Metazoa > Chordata > Mammalia > Pholidota > Manidae > Smutsia > Smutsia gigantea. Next base: position 115,697 of record JAVSCE010006419.1, read on the forward strand.
CCTATTGGGAAGGCGGCCTTCAGCTCCATTCTGCTCCGGCTGCCCCAGGGCAGCAGCACAGGCTGCTAGGGCAGAGGTGACCTCCCCGGGATGAGGCCTCCCCGGTGGCTCCCAGGGCCACCTGCCTGGGAGGCTCCCAGCCCATACAGGGGCAGCTTACGCTTCAGCGAGGGGTCAAAGGTCTTGTGGGGGTTCCTCAGCTGCTTCCGCTGCTTGTTCTTGGACAGGATGTCCACACTGCCCTCGTCTTCCAGGGCCCGCTTGCTGCGCGCAGCCCCGCTCTCCTTGTTCCCCTCCCTGGGCCTGAAAGAGCAGAGCTGCAGGCAGAGCTGGGACATCTGTAAGAGCCAGCCCGCTGGCCAGTCCTGGGTGGGGGACACTAACAGCACCCCCAGGCCCAGCAGCTGGTCTCAGGCTGCCTGAGTGACCAGCACCGAGGTGGGATGCGGTGGGACATGGGGGTCTGAGCCACTAGTACTGGGTAGGGCTGTGGCCACAGACGACAGCCCAGCCTTGCCTCCAAGAACCTAGAGAAAGCCGAGGGGTCAACCTCTTGAATCCACCCAGGGTCAGGGGAGCTTAAGGCAGAATCTTAGGGACCCAAGTGTCTGCTGATGGGAGGGAGGCCACCTTGGCACCAGGAGTGGCCAGTGCCTCCAAGGCCTGGAGAGCAGCCCCACCCCTGGCCCTCGGGCTGGTGCCAGAACTCACCCTGGCCGGGAGTAGGGCTGGCAGATCCAATGGAAAAAAGGCAAGCTATCCAAGGGCTTCTTTCCCTCCTGCCTGGACATATCCTCCTGCAAAAGCCCAGAGGGCCCTCGATCATGGCACTGAGCACCTTCCTGCATCCGTGCGCCCCAGCAGTGCCCACACGTGCCTGACACCGCAGCTTCAGCTCCTGGCTCACAGCGGCCGCCGCCCCCAGGGTCTTCACCTTGGCGAGCTCCTCCCGGAGATGCTGGTGGACCTGCAGCCTGGGACACACGGTGCTCATACCAGCCACCCACCCACCAGCCCTGAGGCCCGTCTGACTCAGGGAGCCCCTGCCTTGTGGCACTGTCACCCCAGCCTTCCCAGACCTGACTTGGTGGCACGTCGTTTAGGTGCAGATTTCCAGAGAGTTCCCTCCCAATGCCCAGGCAGGGCTCAGACCAGACAGTGTCTGCCTGGGGGCAACTCACGTGTGGTGCCAGAGCTTGAAGAGGTGTGCCCGGACATAGGACAGAGGGCAGGGGTGCTGGCGCACGATGTCCAGGTACTCCTCGGCCAGCTCCCAGATGGCAGGGCTGCGGCCCTCAAACAGGGCTGGGTTGTGCAGGTTGCCCTCTGCGGGGAAAGGGGGCTTGAGACGCAGGCACTCAGGTCCCCAAAGGGACCCCTATGCTGTCCCACAAAGGCAAGGCTGGCTACCCACTTCACAGGTAGGCTGCTGGCCTGAGTACTGGGCCCATGAAGCAGATGGGGACCTGAGGCTACCCAGCCGGCCACAGTGTCATAATGGGGCGGCCGTACCAGCACAGCCGTGGCAAGGGCTCAGCCTCACCTGCACTCATGACCCCCTGCACACCCGTGTCCTGGATGCAGCGCTCCACGTCCCGCAGGCACTGGATGTTTCCATTGGCAAACACAGGGATAGCCACTGCCTGCCTGTTGTGGGGGGGCAGGAGGGACAGACCCTCAGAGAGGGTGCGTCCTTTCACTTGGGCTGCCGAGGCCCCCAACTCAGCCTTGGCAGGCACCATGCTCTGCCTGCTTTGCTGTTCATGCCAGGCCCCAGCATCCCCTGGCATCCCCATGAGCTCCCAGAGGGCTAGGGGTCTATATCCAGAGGCCTAGCACCCCCTGCCCTGTGTTCGGCCCAGGCCCACTCACCGCACAGCCTTGATGTGCTCCCAGGACGCAGCACCCGACATGGGCCCCTTCTGCTCCTTGGTGCGCCCATGCACAGTCAGCAACTAGGGCACATGGTGCCTGGGGTCAGCCCCTAGGCTGACCCCAGGAGGCTCCCCCCTCCCCGCTTTGGTTTTTGGTGCATCAGCTTCTGCAGAGCACAGGAAAGGCCTCCCTAGGCTGGACTCGCTCAGTCCCTGTGCCTTGGGCTGCATTCAGGGCCAGCACATGCCAGGGGGCTCCCACAGTTCTGACGTGGAGGGGAGAGTTGCAGCCCCGTTCAGGGGCTAGTTCTCCTGGCGCACCCACTTCGCAAGGCCAGAGATGTGAAGGGAAGGATGCCCCCAGCCTGACCCCAGGGTGCATGGAGTGGGGAGGTGGCCGAGACCCAGCCCCTCCCCCTGTCCGGTCTTGGCCTCCTTTGGGCCAGCATGGGGCCCACCCACCCTCATCAGCCTTGGCTCAAGGTCACTGTGATCCCTGTCCACCTCCACAGGGTGAGCTCCTTGAGAGGCACCCCTGGGGGAACACCCCTTCCAGGCCTAGCTCAGTGTGCAGAGGACTCGGGGGAGCAGGGGGCCCTGTGAGCCCACAGCCCCCTCACCTGGCAGCCAGCCCTCTCCAGCATCTGGGCGTACCTCACGGTCTTGTCAATCTCTGGGAAGACCCGGATTTTGCATGTGATGGGGACAGAGAGTTTCTCATGGGCCAGCAGAACTGGGGACAAGGAGAGTCGGGCTCTGAGAGAACCGTGGTGGTCACCTCCAGGCCGGCGGTGGGGGCCCACGCCCTGCTCGCCATCACAGGCAGCTGACGGTCAGCCCCCTTCACCAGGTGTTGGGCAAGGACGCTGTGCTCCAGTCAGTACCCACTGTCCAACGCTGTAGGGGGCAGCTGACTCAGGACAGGGGGCTCTTCACACCTACCTTTACCACAGGGTGAATGCCACAGCCAGGAGGGCCCTGCCAGGCCACCTCTTCACCCCACCACCCCACGCGTGCCACACACAGACTCACTCATTCTCTGGAGCAGGCCCCACTCCTCCTGTAGGAAGGCACCATAGTGACCTGTAGGAAGGGACCAGCATGCCTGGGCACCACCCTGCCCCATCCCGCTCCACACCCTACCCAGTGGAAGGGCCCCAGGCCTCCCAACTGGCTGCATCTACATCAACAGAGTCCTTGGGCCAGGGCCTCCCCGGACCAGGGTCTTTGGCTGCAGTGGGGACGACAACTCAGCCGGGCAGTTCCTCAGTGTCAGATTTGGGGTTGTCTGTCCAGCTGCCCAAGCTCAAGGGCGCTGCATGGAACGCCCACCCCACATGGGCCTTGTGAGGAAGGTTGGAGCCCCTGAAGAAGGAGCAGCCCCTGCTGCCACCACAGTGTGAGGGTGTGACAGGGACCTCCCTTCAGCAGCACCCGTGTATCCAGAGGGCCAGGGACGTCTTGGGCACTAAGGGAAGCAATGAGCTTCTGAAAGCCAGGAAAACTGTCCCCTGCCTCCAGTGCCCGAGAAGGACTGCCCTCTGGGGGGAGCTAAATAAGGGGGCTGGGTGACCCCCCCCTCCACACGCTGCCATCAGAGGCGGGATCAGGTCCTTCCCCAGGCTTACCCACACCCTGGACTCTCCCTGGCACCCTGAGGGCTTGGAGCCTTGCCCCAGCCAAGGACCCCAGGCCTGAACTCACCTCGCTTGGCTATCATCTGTGGGCAACCCAGATTCAGGTCAATGGCATCACAGTAATCTTGAGCCAGGAGAGCCGCCTGGACAAACACCTCTGGGTCATTGGCACAGAACTGGAAAAGACCCAGGAGTTGCCACAAATGTAGCCAGGTCCTGGTCCCAGTCCCGCGGCCGCCTGGCCCCGCATGGGGTTCCTACGTGACCCAGTGGGGGTGTGGCCCCAGGGGTTGACTGTAGGGCAGCCTCCTGCCCTGGCAGTTTATGACACGACTAAACTAGGACATGTTCCCATGCCATCAGGAGAATAAGAGAGCCACAGGAGTCTTTATTATCAAAGAAAGCCAGCACCCTAGACTTCCTAAAGGGCACCATTCTTTCTGATCATTCCGATGGACTGGGGGCATGGACAGCACACGGCAATATTCAGGGGCTGTGAACCTTCCATGGTGCCCCTGCTGTCCACTGGCCAGAAGTCTGAGCCAGCTCCTGGGGAAGAGCACGTCTCTGGGAAGTCCACTACAGCCTGGGGCTTCAGCTTGGCACGCCTGCCCCCAACCCAATCGGGGAGCTCTTTCTGGAAGGGCTTAAGAAGGTGCCCCGGGGGCCAGGCGCCGCTCACCTGCACGATGAGGGGTCGGTCCTCAGGGCACACTTCGCAGTACAGGTTCTCCTTCCGGTAGTTGGCATCGCGGACGAAGACCTGGGCGTGCAGCATGGGGGTGTAGCAGAGCTGGGCGCCGTGCCGGCGGCTCAGCAGCCTCCAGGCCAGCTCGCTCTGGTCCACCATGGGGGCCACCACGTGGCGGGCCCCCCCGAGGGTGCGGCTCCAGAACTCGAAGCCCTGTAGCTTTGGCATCGTCTCCACACTGCAGGGGAAGACCAAGGGCTCAGCCGCACGGAGGGAGCGCGGACGAGGCACAGGGCCCGGCCCCGGAAGCGCGAACTCTCTCCAATGCCACGCCGCTGCTCCTGATGGCGCGCCAGGCAAGGGCCGACCGAGGAGGGCACGGCCAGCGCCGCCCACCTCCCTCTGGGCCCGGTTCCTGCTCCTCTCTGACTTCTGCGGAGCCGCCCGGCCAGTCAGCCGGCATCCTTCCTAACAGGTGGGGCGGGGGCTCGGGCTACACAGGAGACCCCGAGGGCAGACGGAGGCGCTGCGAGAGCGCGCTGGGCGCACCTCTGTCCGGGAGCACCGAGCGAGGCGCCGGCCTCGCAACGGACCAGGCGCCCAGCTGTGGGCTCGGTCCTTCGGGTCCCGTGAAGTCTGCCGTGGGCCCCGAGGGCCAGGGCAGCGCGGGCCGGACAGCGGACGAAGCACGCCTGCTGTTGCTGCCCCTCGGCTGCGGCCGGACGCGGAGACCTACCTGGGCCTACAGGCCAGGGGCGCGGGGGCCTCCTGGGCGAGCGCGGGCTTCCGCCGGACAGGGGAACGCGGGGCCGCGGGGCCGCCGCCGGGCCCAGGGCTCCGCGCGGGGGCCGCCGGAAGGTGCCTCCGGCAGGGCGGTCCGGGCGGCCTGCGGTACGGCGGGAATGGCGTTCCCCGGAAACCGCGCCCGGTTGCGCAGGGGCCGCCCAGCGCAGGAGGGGCCGCGCCCGGGGTCGGAGGCCAGGCTCGGCGTTGGCTGGGCGGCCGCAGCTGCTGAGGCGGGCATCGGCGGACACCCTGACTCGCGGCCACGTCAGCCGGCCGCTCTTGCCCAGGAATCCCGCCGACCCCGGGCCCACACGGCCCCCGCCCGGAGCCTCTGCCCCGTAATCTGCCGCTCGTCGCTTTAATTGGCAGGCCCCGAGCGCAGAACCTAAAGGGCGGGGAAGGGAGAGTCCTCCCTGAGAGAACCAAGTTTCAGACATTTTACTTCATCCTTAAGTATTTCAGCAACCCCAAAATATAAGGATTTCAGAGACGTAACTAACCAGGGCGCCCCGACACCCCTGATCCGCCGGGCGCCCGAGTGCGTGGGCGCGAACGCAACACCGGATACCAAAGGTTTAGGATTAAAAAGGAGGTATACTAGTTCATCATAATTTTAAAAAATGTTAAATATTAAAATGATAATATCTTTATATTGAGTTAGATTAAATACATTGTTAAGGTTAATTTGATCTGCTTTTTGTCTTTTTCGACATGACTACTAGAAAATTTAAATTTACATATGCAGGCAGGATTTCTGGAATAGCAGATTGAGGAGCTCACCAACTCTCTCAAAAAGGCAATGATAAAAATGAACAAAATCGTTAAAAGCAACCATTCCCAGACTCTGGAAGATGAACGTTTGAGAGCATTTAAAACAAAATGACTGAATGTCAGTAAGAGGTTTGTGGAGTTGTAGTACGGAGCTGTTTGATTTCCGGCCGCCCCGTTGTCACTGCCCCAGAGCCATGGAGGCCTTAAGGACCCGAAGCTCCCACCTTCTGGGGAGGGCTGGCTCCCTTAGGGAGGGAAAGCCCGAGGGGTGTGTGTCCAGGGCGATCGATATCTCGGCAGCAGAGCGGGTGGGGCGGGCGACTGGCCTGAGGCTGAGATACTGGTCAGAGCAACAGTCCAGCCAGAAATTTAACAGGCAAATTCACTAAATAGCATAGCGGGCTTGGATAAGCTCCCAGACGTCCTGGCTGTCTGCAAGGCTATGTAAATGCCGAGGAAGGGCCAGAGAAGCCCAGTCATGTGCCCCTCCAGCTGAACTGGAGGCTTGGAGAAAGCAAGAAGTAAAAGCCAGGGGCCGGACTGTAAACTGCTTGAACTTTGAATATATCCTGACCTGTACTCAGAGCCATCAGCAAAGGGTGGAGGTCTTAGTTGTTCAAGATATTTAAGCATAATCTCTAACTAGTAATTGGCTGGCCACCAAACTATACTGACCCAGGGGTAAGTTTAAGAAACCCGAATTACATATAAAAAAAATTTTTTTTTTAAATCTAGCAGAGATACCAGTGGCCACATTTGGGGTTGAGGGGGTCAGACTACAGAATTAATCCAGGCAAGGTACTGGTCGACAAACATGGGCGCCATCAACAGCACAGGGGAGATGGAAGGCCCGGAATCTAGAGTTTCCACAGCCTATTATCTCAAATGCCCAGTAGGCGATAAAATTATGAGACATTCAAAGAAACAAGAAAATGGAAGCACACAGGGAAAAAGTGGTTCATAGAAACTGTCAATAAAAAGAAATGATTAAAAAGAGACAGTGGAAATTAAGAGTTGAAAAACACAATAATTAAAATGAAAAATTTGCTAGTGTGAAATAACGGAGGACCAACCCACACACTAGTGACCAAACAGGCTTCTGAGGCCTGAGCTGTTGAAGTTCCGTTAACTCCGGAGCCTCAAAGTGGCCACCCTTGAAAACTTAAACTTTCTAACCAAGTTAATTAAGACCAAGTGAAAGCTGAACAAGGTATGTCTCACCACATCTGTTCTTGCTGTGGGATTCCTGCTCAAGGGCAGAAGATAAGCAAGGATGTTTGCCCTTCTGCAGGACGCCTGTTAGTGCCAAGATGTGGACCCCAACCCTTCCTCTAGTGTCAGATGATTTATGTGAGTGGATGTACCCCTTTGAGATTCTTTCCTTCTCCTCTGTCTCCCTGAGGATATAAAACCTTTGACGTGGGCTCCTTGAAGCATTTACCCTTCTTGTGGGACTTGTTTCCAGGCTTAAGTCAGTCTCTGGCTCAAATAAAATTGTCTTTATTTTGTGATAAAGGGAAACCTCCCAGACATGGCGTCGGGGCGGTGCTGTTACTGTTTTCGCTCCCAGCAGGCAGAAGGCTTCCCCCACCTGCCGCCCCTGCAGCAGCCGTGCCAGAAAGATACTCACAACTCAGCCAGTGAGAAGCCCAGTGTGTGGCCCTGCCAGTTTATTTCAAAGGACTTTTTGCTTAGAAACAGCCCTCGGAGCTCAACCATTTCCTGTAAGAGAGAGTCCTCCCCCACCCCCCACCCCTGCTCTGGGGCTGGCCTGTGGTCCTGCTGCAGCTCCTGTGCGGCCCAGGCAGGCTGCCCCACGTGGCAGTGTGACCTGCAGATTGCTGGGTGGAAAACTGTCCGGCCCCAAATACTCAGGAGAGTACTTTGACCCCGGCCCTCCCCTTGGCCCCCCAATGCATACAAAGAATTTAGAGGGAGGACCTGCTCCCGGAGGAGGCTGGCTCCTTAGACAACAGCATTATAATGCGAACTAGGGGTGGCAGATGGGGCGGGATGTGGCTAAGCCTCTTAAAATTCCTCTCCGTCCCATTGTTTCTGTGGGGCCCAGCCAAACATCTGTTTATCAAACATTTACTCTTTCTTGTTCCTGTGAATTTCTTCCCTTTTCTTTTGAAATCTCAGACCCCTACGCACTTATTGGTTGAGAATGACACACACACCTCGTCCCTGACTGTCTTTGGAACCCATGTGTGCGGCTTCCCTGTACAAACCTAATTCAACTTTGGTCTTTTTCTCCTGTTAATCTGTCTCATGACAGTTTGACTCCTAGACTAGCTGGAATAACCTTGAAGGGTGGAGGAAATTTCTTCTTCCCCAACACTTGCATGTGCAGTTTTCTGCTCTTCCCAAATAACCCTGTTTTTGCTGGCAAGATAACTGTTTTAAGGCTGACAATTTAAAAATTATTTTAATGAATTTTTTGTTGACTGTGGATAAAGTGGGGTTCCTATGGCCAGGATCCTCACTGAACTTAAATGTAACTGGCCTGTTGCTATGCTACCACTTCCATACCTTTAGGCAATAAGCCATTATTGTGTTAATATAAGGAGTTCTGCCCAGTGCTCTGCCTGAGACTGGGTGGTGGGGCTGGAAGGCTGTAGGGGAGCGGAGCGGAGGGCTGGAGTGGTGGCAGCGCCGAGGATAGAGGCCCAGAGGACGGCTGTGCGGGACGGCTATGCAGAGGGGCCCGGAGGACGGCTGCGCGGGACGGCTGTGCAGAGGGGCCCGGAGGACGGCTGCGCGGGACGGCTGTGCAGAGGGGCCCGGAGGACGGCTGCGCGGGACGGCTGTGCAGAGGGGCCCGGAGGACGGCTGCGCGGGACGGCTGTGCAGAGGGGCCCGGAGGACGGCTGCGCGGGACGGCTGTGCAGAGGGGCCCAGAGGCAGAGACCAGCTTGATGCAGCAGTGATAACACAGACTCGCTCAGAGTGAACGGGATTTTAGTGACTGACCTGCCACCTGGAAATAAAGTTGGGTATAACCTTTTCACCCCAAGAACCCTTTGCTGTAAATTTCTTTGGTCACAGTGAATCTGTAGCGAACTTGCCTGGGGCTGAAACTCATTTGCAAGACATTTACACAGCAGATATGAACTGGCAGGAGGGAGAATCAGTGAATTAGAACATAGAGCAAAACAGATCATCCAGTGTGAAGAACAAGAGGGAAAAAACATAAGAAAAATGAATCTCGGAGATCCATGGTGCCATCTGGTAAACCAGCAGATGCAGAATGATGCATATCTTCCAGGAGAAAGGACAGAGAAAAGGGGCAGAAAAAAATTTGAAGAAACAGTGGCGTCAAACTTTCAAAACTTGTTGTAAACCAATAACTGACGCATCCAAGAATCTCAGTGGGATAAATAAAAAGATTCACACCTGCACACATCATAAACTGCTGAAAGGCAAACACAAAATCTTGAAAGCAAGAAAAAAATGACTGATCAGATACAAGAGAACTACAGTAAGACTGAAAGATGACTTCTCATGAGAAACAGTGGAGACCAAAGGGCAGAGGAATATTTAAAATTCTGAAAGAGGAAAAGTCAAGCAAGATCCTACATCCAGCAAGACTGTCGTCTAGAACTGAAAGCAAAATAAAGCCCAGATAAATAAAGAAGGAATGGACATGTGGCCAGCTGACCTGCCTCACATGAAACACGAAAAGAAGTTTTTAGTTAAAGCTGTTAAAAAGAAAACCACAGGCCCAACATTGGGTCACCTCTGCTGGGCCCAAACCAGGGCCTAATACCTAACCTAATGGCATTTGCAACCTCCCCCGGAGGTGCAGGTCAGTCAGGAATTTTCTGGCCAGCACCAAGGAGGTAATCTGTCACATGGGCTTGGGCCCTGTCCCTCCCCCAGAAGAAGATGAGGTCATCTACATATGCCCCCCTTGCCTGGAAGGGTCCCTTCTTTTGCTAATAACTTACTATCTTCATGTCCTACCCTCCTGTCTATAAAGATCTTCCATTTGTACAACTCTTTGGAGCATCTCCCTGCTCACCAGATGGGATGCTGTCCATTTATGAATCGTTTAAGGCCAATTAGATCTTCAGATTTAATTGGAGTTGAATTTCTTAACAAAGGAAATGACATCAGATGGTAACATGAATGAATCCATGCAAAGATATAAGGAACACCAGTAAAAGTAATTACACAGGTAAATATAGAAAACAGTATAAAATATAAAAAATATAAAAAACATTTAAATTTTTCTCACTTATTCTGTTAGCTGACTTAAAAGACAGTTGCCTAAAACAATAATTATAAAACTATACTGCAACGTACAGAAAGATATATCTTATGATATATAACTTCTAACATATAAAGACAATAGACCAATAATAGAAATGGGGGAGAAGGGAATAAAAGTATATTGAAGCAAGATTTCTATATCTTACTAGAATTAAGTTTGTATTAATCTGAAGATCACGACAAATTAGGATGCATGCTGTAATCCCCAGAACGATCACTAAGAAAATAACATACATATATTATGACATATATAAAATGTTAAATGTTTATAAAAGTTATACAAGCATACCTCAGAAATACGGTGGGTTTGGCTCCAGACCACTGCAATAAAGTGAATATTGAATGTCACAATAAGTGCAGATAAGTTGTGTTTGCACTACACGGTAGTAGATTTAGCATTATGTCTAAAGAAACAGTGTGCACACCTTAATTAGAAAACACTATTGCTGGAAGTGCCCGCCATCATCTGAGCCGCCAGTGAGTCGTGAGCATCGATCACAGATCACCAGACCACATCTGACAGTAATGACCAAGTGTGGAACGGGAAAATCACCAAACTGTGACACAGACACTGAGCAAGTGCTCTTGGGAAAATGGTGCCATAGACTTGCCTGAGGTAGGGTTGCCACAAACCTTCAATTTGTAAAAAATGCAGTATCTGCAAAGTGCAGAAAATCAAAGCACAGTGAAACAGATATGGCTGTACATAACATAAATGGGTCTGTTACATACATATGGGGGTTAAAGTGAGACAGCGTGAAATAGCTAATACAAAGAAGGCAGTAAAAGAGAAACAGGGACCAAAAAGATGGGAGACATGGAATGAATGTCAAAATGGCCTCTGTGAATCCGACTTATCAGTAACACCGAAGGACAATAGATTTAACACTCCAAGCACAAGGTGAAGAGGTTATGTGTCAATTATGTCTCAATTTTACAAATATAAAAAAACCTGCCAAGCTATTTTCCAAAGGGGCAGCATTATTTTACAAGGTCAGCAGCAACGGATGGGAGTTCTGGTCCCACGCACCAGCCAGCTTTGGTATGGGTGTGAAGTGGTATTGGTTACAGTTTTAAAATACATTTTCCTAATGACTGATTGTTGGGACATTCATGTATCTTGTTTTGTGAAGTGTCTGTTCAACTCTTTTGCCTTTTAGAAAAAATTGGTTTTTCTGTGTTGTTGCCTCCTGTGAGTTCTCTAAGTAATTTTGGATACAAATCCTTTGTCAGATACAGGGATTGTAAGTAATCCCTCCCAGCCTGTGGTTTGTAGTTTTGGTTTCTTAACAGTGTTTTGAAGAATGGAAGAGTGATTTTGATGACATAAGTTGAGCATTTTTTAGGGCTTTTTGTGTTCTAACAAATCTTTGTCCCCCTGAGATCATGAAGATTTCCTCCCATGTTTTCTTATAGAAGTTTCATAGTTTTAGATTTCACATTGAGGTCTGCAATCCATTTCAAATTAATTTTTTACACGAGATGAGATGCGTTGCATCCCCTGCTCCCTGCAGGCACCCTGGCCGCGCCAGCACTGTGCGCAGAAAGGACTCTGCCCCAAAAAGTGTCATGGGATTCTGGGCACCTTTTTAAAATGCAACTATATACGTGAGAGTGTGTTTCTGGGTTCTCCATTCTGTTTCATCGATCTTCCCTTGAACCTTTGGTAACCATGAATAAAGCCTGCAATGGCAATAAGTACATACCTATCGATAATCACCCTAAACGTAAATGGTTTGAGTGCACCAATCAAAAGACATAGAGTCACTGAATGGATAAAAAAACAAGACCGATCCATATGCTGCTTACAAGAGACTCACTTCCAACCCAAAGACATACACAGACTGAAAGTAAAGGGATTGAAAAAGATATTTCATGAAACTAATAGTGAGAAAAAAGCAGGAGTGTACATCTACCTTCACACCAACACCACACTGTGACTTTATAGGTCTTGAATCAAAGGGGCAATTCCTCCAGCTTCCTACTTCTTCAAACTCATTTCATCTAGTTTAGGTTCCTTACGTTTCCACTTATATTTTAGTATTAGCTTGTTACTTTCTACGTTAAACAAAAGTCTGCTAGGAGGTTTTGATTAGGGCTACATCGAATTTATAGATCAATTTGGGGAGAACAGAAAGATGAACAAATTGGGGCTTTAATCCATGAAGACAGTGCATTCTTCCGTTTATTTAGATTTTCTTTAATTTTTCCTGGCAATGTTTGTAGCTCTCTGCATAGAGGTTTTATGTATCCATTATTAAATTTATTTGTTTTTTTTATGCTGTTTTAAATGGTATTGTTTATTATTACAGAAAGTAAAGGATCATTCTTGCTGTCTTACCATGACTTCTCTGTGTGGGATGTGCCTTTTTATTCCCAGGTTCAAGATTTTCTCTTTATCTTTGGGCTTTAGCAGGTCATGTTACGCCTGACTGCTTTTATTTGTATTCAGCCTGTTTGGAGTTTGCTGAGCAGATTCTTGTCTCTGTAGATCAGTGTCTTCCAAGATATTTAGTAAATTTCCAGCCTTTTTTTCTGCCCCATTCTCTCTCTTTCCCTAATGGCCTCCTTTTAACTGCTTCCCCCTTTGGCTTGAAGTTCCCTGGGTTTCATTCCAAGTCAAGTGTGTCCTGCAGTTCCCTTGGGGAGAGCTAGGCAGCTCCCTGTTGTCACGCCTGCCTGCTGTCTCTCTAGCACTGCTCCAGTCCTTGGTGGGGGACGGGCCTCTCTCAGAGCACCACCCCAGCTTTGTGGATGGGGCATGGTGTAGGTCTTCTCAACTTGCCTTCCCACCCTATGAGTGGTCTGAGCTTGCCACCCCCGCAGGGTGGAGAAGGGACCCACAGACTGCTCCTGCTTTGAAGAGGCTTCTGTCATGCAGAGCTGGGGGTGAGATGTGTTGGGGGCCAGCCCCCTTGGGCAGGTACTGGGGAAGGGCACCCCACCCTGCTGTCGGGTCCTTTTACCCGACCAAACTGGACATGATGAAAGTGTGTGTGTTTCACAGTATGTCTGTGCTGGTGCCTCCATCCCTGCCCATCACAGATAACAGCAACCTTCCGCCGTTCTGTATTTCTCTTCTGCCTGAGTTACAACCTCACTTGCAAAAAAGGTCAAGATTTTTTGCAGTCCTTTTTTGTCTTTGGAATATATCCCCAAGTGTAGTCCATATTTTCTCTTTTGTGTGTAATTTTGCCAACTTAATATGCAGTTGGGCTCTTTGGTTTGTTTCCAGTTTTAGTTTTGTTTCCTTCTTTGCAGAGTTAATTTTACTCTGAACGTATTAGGTACTGATGTAATTCCCAAAGTCAAAGCTATACCAAAAGGTTTGTGCAGGAAAATGCCCCCTTTGCCACTCATTCCATCCCCTCTTCCTTCCCACTGGCTTCTGGGCTTAGCCTTCCTTCTTGCTTCTTTCTAAAAAAATAAGCACAGGTACACACATGCATTCCTGGTCCTCCTTCTCTAATGCACAATAGCCCACTTTGTCACGTCCAGCCACACCCTGGACATCGCAGTGGCTTCCTCAGGCTCATGGGCCTGCTCTGCCGTGGAGTCTGCCCATGGCGTGCATGTGGGCCGTCTCTGATATCCTGCAATTGCAAATTAAGCTGCAATTCACACGTTTGTGCACGTGTGGTTGTGGGTTTTAGGTGTGTATTCAGGATAAATTCTCAGACTTAGGAATGCATAAGTGCTGGGCTATGCCGTGAGCTCTGCCATTTCAAGCATCAGCTGCACACGAGCCCGCCCGCCGTGGCCTTTGCTACGGAGCCTGTCTTCAATGTTCTGAATCTGCCACCACGTGATGGGGAACGCGCCACAGCTCGATGTGGTTGTCATCTGCATCGCTCTTACTGGAGAGAAGTCGAGTGTCTTATTACACGTTTTTATTTGGTAAATATACACATATATATATCCTTTCAACAGCTTTATTGAGGCATGATTAAGTCACACACTCACACAAAGTGATGATGACGTAAGTTTTGATGTGAACATAGGCCAGTGAAAGCATCACAGCTGGGATAATGCAACTATTTGTTACCTCCACTGCTCCCCCCTCCTATTACTGGCAGGCACTCTTCTGTTTTCTGTCACCAGATAGTAGTTTGCCTTTCTAGAATAATCTGAAATGGAATCATACAATATGTACTCTTCTGGTCTGGGGTCTTTCATTCAGTGTGATCATTTCCAGACTCATTCATGCTGTCATGTGCACTAGGGGTGCGAGTGGCATTCCTTAATACAGGATAACCACAACTTGTCTATCCACTCACCTGTGAAGGACATCTGGAGTGTTTCCAGTTTTGGCTATTACAAATAAAGCTGCATGAACTTTCATGGACACGTCTTTATGGGACAAATACTTTTTCTCTTGAGGAAATGCTTAGGAAAGCCTAGGAATGCCATGGCCAGATCATATGGTAGGTGCACGTCTAACTTTTTAATAAGTTGCCAAGATATTTTCCAGTGTGGTTGAACAATTTTACATTCCCACTAGTGGTGCGGACAAGCTCCAGTCGCTCCACATCCTCACCAACATCATGAGGGCGGCCTGATACCTCCGTGGCTTTCATTGTTCATTTCCTTATGGTCACTGTTGCCATCTCTTCATCTGCTGTTATCTGCATGTCTTCATTGGGTTAGTTGATGTTTACCATTTGAAATGACCCTCGTGGGCTCTGCTCTGAACAATCTTTGAAATATACCCACACTCCAGAAATATTTTCATTATTTCATGTTTCAAGGTTTGTGTTGTTACATGTTATCAGTTAAATTTTTATGGCTGAATATTCCATTATGTGCATGAACCAGTCGTATATCCGCCCCTCTGCCAGCGAGGGGAACCGCCCAAGTGTCGAACAGCCACGGATGCTGTGAACATGGGCGCACACTGGTCTTGAGTCTCTGTTCTCAATGTGGGTGTGTACCTCTGAGTGGAATTGTTGGCCCACACAGTAATGCTGTTCAGCTTTCTGAGGAACACTGAAGGCCCTGGTCTGTCTCTGGGTTCCACACACCCTTCTGGAAGTCTAGAAGCAGGCCTGCTCTCTGACCCACTGCAGAATCCAGCTCTCTCTCAGCTCAGGCCAACCCCTTGGCCCAGAACGCCCATCCAAGGTGGTGCACCGACTTGTGACCCCCTCTCCCCTGACTCTTGGGGTTTAGGGGCTCAGGAGGCCTCCACACCTTTGCCTAAACCTGCATGATGGTCCCATGTTCACTCGGCCAGTTAGGCAAATGCCAGTCTAGGTGGTGCTATGAAGGCATCTTGTGATATGGTTCACATCCAGTCAGTGGACTTAAGGTAAAGATTATTCTTGGTATCTGGGCAGGACACTTCTAGTCAGCTGAAGCCCCTGAGAACACCCTGCGGTTTCCCTAAGGAAGGGGGAATTTGGGCAGCGGGTTCCCCACAATTGCCCAGCCGACCCTTCAAAGGCACCTGTCGAGACCATATGCCTGGGTCCTCCCGGTTCCGTCCCTCCGGTAGTGTGGTCGCCGCCCTGAGGGCAGCCTGCTTTCTGCAGCCAGGTGCTGCCCCATCCCTCCTGCGTGCCTGGGAGTCATGCCAGACGGTGTGGGGAGCAGGGCGCCTGGAAGCTTGTCAGGGAGCAGGGAAGAAAGGAGGACCAGGGACCAGAGCTCATGAGCAGTTTAATCATGGGAGGCTCCTTGGAGCAGCGACTTTACACGTCATGTAAAAATGGAAAAGGGTCCAGACGTGGTTCTTTGCACAGACAGTCATAATAAACTTCAGAAGCTCGGCAGCGATTTGAATCATTGAAAAATGAACAAACACAGTGAGTGCCCAGCTGCCCCTCCGCTCCAGAAGCCCTGCATCATGGGGGCCCCGGCTGCCGGCCTTCACAGGGAGGGTGAGGCCCTGGCAGCTCCCCAGTGACACAATAAATAGGATGCAAACTGAGAAATGACGAACAGACCCACATGGTACAGAAGGCACGGCCAACTCTTCACAGACCAGAGCAGGTCTCCGAGCAGGCGGCGTGGGTCCCTGTCCCACGCCCGTGCAGCAGGCGTGTCAGTCCTACTTCCAGTGGCCTGTTGTGGGCAGCGGCACTTGGGGTGCAGGCAAGGGTCTGGGTTGAGGTGCTGGGGACAGCAGGGGCAGCAGGCCAGGGTCCCACCGGCAGGACCCCACTCTGAGCCCCACGGGGCAGCGGGCCAGGGCCTCGGGGGCGGCTAGCCCTCCCGCACGCTGACGCGAGGCTCAGCCAGGGAGCCGTGGATAATGCTGAGGATGGCCTCCAGGCCCTGGCCCTCCAGCAGCGAGTGGTGGTCCCCCTCGATGACGTGCACGGACACCTTGCCGTCACACACCTGCGACAGGTTGTAGTCGGCACCCAGGTCCTCGCCATAGGAGCCGCCTGTCTTGGCACGCAGCAGTGTCACATTGCCGTGGTAGGTGGCCTGGGGCTGGTACTGCTCGGCAGCGCGCAACTTGTGGTAGAAGGACCGTGCAGCAAAGCTGAGCTCACGGCGGTCCAGACCCGTGTGGCTGTCAGAGATCAGGTCCACAGCGGCGGCCACGCGCTCCTCCAGGCCCTTGAGGGGCAGCAGGGCCTCCAGCACCTGCGGCACAGGGACGGGCCTCTGAGCAGTGCCCCCCCGTGCCCGCAGGGTCCGGAGGCCTCGCTGGGAGGCTCGCAGGGAAGGCCCCCCCTGTCCCCCGCCCCCCACCGCCCCCACCGCCCCCGGCAGCCGCCGCCCAGGCCCACCCTGCTGTGCTCCACGTCCGTGAACTGCTGCACGAAGAAGCAGATGGCCGCGGTCTCCGCCTCTGCCTCGCAGCCAGGGGTCATCTTGGCACGGTAGCTCTGCAAGGGCAGGAGATCTGCTGTAGCCAGGCTCCAGTGGGACCAGGGGGCAAGCGGGGCCACAGCCCCGCCCTCACCTGCGTGTAGGCCAGCACGTAGGTGTGGGAGCCATCAAACAGGAAGAGGCTGTTGTGCGTGGGGGCCGGGCTCTGCTGTGCCTGCAGCTGCGAGCACATCTCAAAGGCCACACAGGCCCCATAGGAGTAGCCAGCGATGCGATAGGGGCCCTCGGGCTGCACCTGCCTGATGCACTCAATGTAGTAGGCAGCCAGGCTCTGGATGCTGTCCAGGGGTGCAGCTGCAGGCAGAGGGGGCTCGGCTGTAGGTGGAGGGCCAGGCTGGGCATGCCCCTCCCTGCTGCCTTGTCGGGGAGCATACCCTGCGTGCACTGCAGACCATAGGTGGGGACGCTGAGCCCGGAGGCCAGGCTGTGGAACACAGCGGTGGAGCCCTCGATGGGATGCACCAGGAACAGGGGCCGCTCGGGGCTCTGTACCGAGTTGAGCCGAGTCAAAGTTGGGCCCTCAGGGTTCACCAGCAGGGACCTCAGGTTCAGCTGGGCCTGCTGCTTGGTGGGGCTGTCCTCCTTGGGCGTGGAGGCCGCAAGCTCTGTGAGAAAGAGCAGAAGACCGAGGACGCCGGGTGTGGTTACACACACACCCGTGACTTGGGGTGCTGGCGGCCAGGGCGGGAACTGGGTGGGAGACCCCACTAAGTGCTCTCAGAAAGGGACCAGGCGGATAAGCCCTGACACAGGAGGCCCCCAGGCACCTCCCCCGTTCCCCCCGCCCCTGCACCTTTACCTGGGCTGGCCTTGGAGGACAGTTCTTGCAGCTTCTGGAGTGTGAGCTGCCGGATGTCCCGTGTGGACAGCATCAGGTCGAACTCGCGTTCCAGCATATGGCGCACCTCCACACCCATGAGCGAGTCCAGGCCCAGGTCCACCAGTGAGCTGTCCATGTTGACCCTGGCCAAGTTGCGGATGCCTGTGGAGAGAGGGGGCGGAACTGAGGTGGGAGGCTGCAGGCACCTTGCTGACTCTGCCTCATGGGTGAGCCCCCATCACCCACAGCTATAGCATGTTGCCCCACTCCCCCCAGCCCAGCCCTTCAAGAGCCACTTTCATTTTCCTAGACCACTAAGTGAGCCCCCTTCTATGGCCAGGGAAACTGAGACCCATGCTGCGGATGGGGGCGGGGGCAGGCGGTCCCTCACCGAGGATATGAGCCACGGACTTCACTAGGTCCCGCTGGGGACCGCTGTCACTGTGAGCTGTGGCTTTCTTGGCCAGCACAAAGCTGCTCAGGACAGGGTGGGGCTGGTGCAGGAAGAGGTCAAGCACCTCCAGGCAGGAGGCGATGCGCTGGGGCAGCGTCCCGCTGACGACAATATCGTTGGTGCCCATTGTTTCCAGGAGGACACCCACGTCCCCGATGGCGCCCCACTGCACGGCAAGGCCTACGAGTGAGGGCCAGGGGCCAGGGTGAGTGGCAGGCAGGAGGTAGGTGCAGGCCGGGCGCGTGGCAGGCAGGCAGGCCCACCTGGGAGGCCATCGTGCCGGCGTTTCTCGCATATGCGCTCCATGGTGGAGTTGGCGAAGCCGTAGTTGCTCTGGCCAACGTTGCCGCGCCCGCAGCTCACCGAGGAGAAGGCCACGAAGTAGTCCAGCTCGGGGCACGACTCCCGGGTCACTCTGTGGGTACTCAAGTCACACTGTGCTAGCTGCCCCACCCGCCTGCTGAACTGCCCCTGCTTCCCCAGACCCTCAGCTCAGACCCCAGCAGAGGCCTGTGGCCTGGTCGCTGGATGCTCGTGGGAATGCTGGTGGGGGGGAGAACACGGTGGGCAGGGGGCCGCTGCACCTCACCTGTCCAGGTTCAGTGTGCCGCTGTACTTGGGCTTGCTGACGTCCTGGAAGGCTTCTGGGGTCTGGTTCTCTAGCATCGCATCTCTTAGCACCTGGGGAGAGGCACCATCAGCACCTGCCCTGGCCTGGGGCTTAGGACGGCTTAGGCCAGAGGTCCTGCCCCGGGCAGTGGGCTCCAGCCCCTTCGCAGCCTCACTCACCATGGCCAGGTTGAAGATGCCTCCGACGGGCCCGAGCTGCGTGGCCTCAGCGACGAGCGCCTGGGCCCCGTCCAGCGAGCTGGCATTGCTGGTGGATACCAGGACCCGCACACCCTGGCGCCTCAACTCCCGCACCTGCTTAGCCTGGTAGCCTGTGGGCCGGACAAGCTGGGTTCTGGCTCTGGGGCCCAGGTGTCCTCAGAGCGCCCTCCCGTGTCTGCCTGCCCGTGCCCGCGGACTCACTCACCTGTGCGGATCCCAGAGCGGGAGGTCAGCACGAGATTCCGGGCTCCACGCAGCACAAGCCACTGGGCCAGCTCAAGGCCAAAGCCCCCTAGGCCCCCGGCCACGATGTAGCTCTTGTGGGCCGGGCAGAAGGTCTTGGCCATGGCTGTTATCAGGGTGGGTTTGGGCCCCTGCAGCAGTGCCAGCTGCTCTTCCTCACGCACCTGCACCCAAGCAGGACCCCGGCTTACACACTGCTTGCTGGGCTGCGTTCAGGGCACCTGTGCCACCCCCTTACCTGGATGACCACTTTGCCGATGTGCTTCCCCTGGGCCATGTAACGGAAGGCATCCTCCACGCGGGCCTTGGGGAACACAGTGCACTGGAGGGGCCGCACCACCCCGTCCTGGATGCCACCCTGCAGAAGTGCTGCCACCTCCCTCCAGTCTGTGGACGCCTCGTTGAAGAGCATGTCCAGCAGGACCCCGTGGAAGGTCACGTTCTTCAGGAAGACAGCCATGCCTGCAGAGTGGGCAGACGGAGGGCTCACCACTCGTGACCCAGACCCTGCCCTGGGGACCTGCCTGCCCGCCAGCCTGCCACCCAGCCTCACCCAGCAGGTGGTTGTTGGAAAGGTCGTATTTGCCGATTTCCAGGAATCGGCCGTGCTGGGCCAGGCACCGCACACTGGCCTGCAGCTTCTCTTCGGCCAGGGAGTTCAGGACCAGGTCAACACCTTTGGGACAGGGGGTGTAAAGAGTCCCTACAGTCATGCCTGCAACCCCACCCACGGGGCCCAACTGCAGGGGGCCAGACCGTCCCTCCCCAGGCCAGTGCGTCCTCCACCTCGCCAGTGAGGAGAGGAGGGGAATGGTGGCTGGGGGTGATGGGACCCTCACCCTTCCCCGCTGTGTGCCGCAGCACATGCTGCTCGAAGGACGTGTCCCGGGAGTTGGCAAAGCTGGTCTCGCTGAGCTGGGGGAACCTGGCCTGGAGGTATGCCTTCTTCTCAGCTGATCCTGTGGGGAGGGGTGTGTAGCGGGCTGAGGCTGTGTGACGGGCACCGCGGGGGAGCCTCGGCTCTGGAAGGGCGGCAGGCTTACCCACGGTGGTGAAGACACGGCAGCCCAGGCTGAGGGCGATGGCGATGGCGGCCTGGCCCACGCCACCGGAGCCCGAGTGGATGAGCACTGTCTCCCTGCGCCGCAGGCGTCCCCGCACCACCAGTGAGTAGTAGGCAGTGGTGTAGACGACGGGCACGGAGGCCGCCTCCTCTAGGGTCCTGCAGACAGTGCATGGGGCAGCTCAGGCCTGGCTCCAGCCACGTCTGCATGGGGCCCCAGGCCCTCGGCCCAGCCGACTCACCAGCTGGAGGGTACGTCCCACAGGAAGTCCTGAGACAACAACACAGACGTGGCCAGACCCTGGGCGGGCACCAGCCCCATCACGCGCTTGCCGCTGGCGTCTCGGCCGGAGAACTCCATGCCCAGCATGCAGTCCTGGGGGGCCCACTTGCCTGGGGGCAAATGGCGGGTGAACATTCCCTGAAGGGGCCTGGTGGGCGGGGTGTGGCCCCTTCCCCCTGCCACATGCGTGTACCTGGGATGGCGTCAGCAGACAGCTTGCCCGTGGCCAGCATGATGTCTCGGAAGTTGAGGGAGGCATAGTAGATGGTGCAGAACTGGACACCAGGGCGGGCAGGCTGGGCGTGGCACAGAGGGGAGCAGACCCAGCGGATGGAGGAGAGGTTCCCCCGGGTGAGGATGTTCACAAAAGCATGCTCTGTTTGCTCCTCTGGCTGGCCTGGGGGCGACAGGAAGCGAGGCTGCTGCGGGGCCTCCTGTGGCCTTGGGCTGGGTGGTTTCTTGGCCAGGGACCCTGGCACCCTCCTCAGCCCCTCCTGCTGCCAAGGCACCTGGGGGACATACCCCGTTCCAGCAGGAAGTGGCGGAAGGCCCCCCAGGTCCCGTCCCGGTAAACGTTCATGACGAGGTCCCCACGCAGCACCTGCTGCAGCTCTGGGGAGCCCGGGTCCATCTTAGGGATCGGGGATGTGCTGCTAAGGCTGGACACCAGGATGCACCTGTGGGCGACCAGACAGGTGAGGGGAGGCTTGGGGCAGGTAGGAGGGGCCCGCAGCTCGGTACGCATCTCTCACCGAATCCGGTGCCCGCCAGGCTCCTTCCGGAGACAGTTCACCATGCCCGTGACCCCCGAGGTAGTGCAGCCCAGGGCCATGAGCCACACCGGCCGGGAAGACCTGTCAGCCAGGATGCTCTGCGGGAGGACGGAGGAGTCAGCCTCTGGGAGCCCCCAAGGCCGTGATGTGCAGGGCCAGCCAGGGACTGACCTTCAGTGAGTCTACCCATTGGAAGCTGGTGTCCTCCACGGGCAGGAAGATGGGGTTGTCCTGTAGGGCCGGCCGGCGGCACAGGAAGAGAGCAGACCCATAGAAAGACTTCTTCAGGGACACGAGGTGCAGGGACGTCCTGGCAAACAGGCTCTCCCACTCGCTCTGTGTGTGTGGAGTGGGGTGTGAGTGTTCGCCGGCCTCTGCCGCACCTCCCCGGCCTGCCCTGGCCCAGCCCTGCACCTGGCTCAGGAGGCTCCACCCGCCTCGCTGTGGCTCGGGGCAGGTGATGAAGGCAACTGTCTCCCCGAGGGTATGTCCTCTGAGCAGAGTGTGAAGCAGCAGGAAGCCACCCTCCTTGAGGGCGGCTGCCATGTGGCTGAGGACGGTGGCCGGGTCCCCGAAGGCGGCGGCGGGGCAGTTGCACACCACCAGATCGGCTGCGCTCAGGCTGCCTGGGGCAGGGCTCATGGGGTCCCACCAGCCCCGGCCCACATTATGCTGCTGTAGCTTGTCCTGGGCAGCCTCCAGGGCCTCAGGGCAGCAGTCAGTGGCTGTGTAGTCCAGCTGCAGCAAGGGCTGGGTTTTGAGCAGCTCTGGGATGCGAGAGTACAGGCGGCCGTCACCAGCCAGCACCTGGGAAGAGAAGGCTTCCTGGGCCAGCTGTCCCTGGGAGGTATCTTGAGCCTGGATGGAGGACATGTGCCATCCCGCCCACGGGCCCCCCTTCAGTGTCTGGGTGGACCATAAGGTACGTAAAGCACAGCCTCAACTGGTGCTCTCATGTGGGACGGGGGCCCCGATGCTCCCCAGTCTGGAGTCTGCACGCTCTGCTGCCTGCCTGCCCGGCACCCACCTCCACCACCTTCATCCTCAGGCTGGCCGTGTTCTCCAGGGCGGTGTCCACGCAGGCCTTGAGCGCTGGGGACTCGAGAAGACCACTGAGCAGGGGGTCGTCATGCAGCAAGGGCCTCTCACGGGCCAGCTCCAGCGGTAGGTTCCCATCGAGCTGCGCCTGGCAGGCAACGGCCAGCAGCCGAGGCAGGCCCTGCTGTGGAGGCTCGCAGGGGGCCTGAGCCCCATCCAGCCCGGGCACCGCCATCGTCAGCCCCTGCTGGGTCGCTGTGGTCTGCAGTGCTCGTGCCAGCCCTGGGAGGGCACATGGGTGCTAGGGAGAGGTCTCCGCTGGACCAGAGTTCCCCAAGCCCATGGTATCTGCTTGGAGCAAGGACTTAAGGGTAATCAGAACGTGTGTGGCCCTACCCTCCCACCGCCCACCACTGGGCACTGCCTGCTAGACAAGCAAACAGATGGGGTGGGCAGCCAGGCCTGAGGACAACGATTGGCGCCACAGGGCAGATGTCAAGGTGCCGTGCAGGCTTTGGGACGGGGGCTGTGTGCCCCCACCAAGGTATAAGCCCCACAGAAGAGTGGGTTCCATGTCTGGCGTCCCAGCTGTTTCCCATAGGGGCAGATGCCTGCCCTCCAAGGCGCCACACCTGAGCAGCCGGCCGGAGACCAGGAGGGGCCAAATCTGTCATCAGGTGCCCTAGGGCCCCTCTGTCAGGAGGTGACTGACACCAGCTCTGGGTTGGGGGAGCCACACCCAGGGCACTCATGGAGGGGCCTTGTGGGGAGGCAGGTCCGGGCTCAGTGAACTTTCAAAGCCAGAACAGGTCTGGGCTATGTGGCCTGTGCGGGAAGGTGGTGTGCTCCTGTGGCCAGGGGCGTCAGAGAGGTTGGGGTGCAGGGCCAGGGGCTGGGCCCTGGAGGCTGGCCTCACCCCTACACAGCTGCAGCTCCTCCTGCAGGGCTGAGCTCCCAGCCAGGCACCCATCCTCCATGTGCGGAGTGAAGCAGAACTTCTCGAGGATGGGAGCAAGCTGTTCCTGTTGCCTCCGCGGGGCTGCCGACGTGTGGATCCATGAGAAGCGGACGCCACCGGCTACCATGCAGCTCAGACAGCGGTCCACCACCACGTCGGCTGCTGTGGGCACATGTGCTGTGAGGGTTGTTAGTGCCCGGCGTGGGGTGGTTTGCAGGGCACAGGGGTGCAGGGCTGGCGGGGCTACCTTGGGCCTCGCCCTGCAGCGCTTGCATGCTCTGCCGGTGGGTGGCAGGGTCGATGTGGATGGAGGTGATACGGGTGGGCAGGCGCAGGCTGTGCTGCTCGGAGTCCAAGATGGACATCTGTAGCATGGTGTCCAGGAAGGTCACCCAGTTGTCCTTCCACAGCAGCTGGCCTGTGCTGCCTGGGGTGGAGGGGCTGTCAGCCTGGGCAGATGGGGCCTCTCCCCATGGCCCGACACCTACAACAGCCCCCCCTCCACCTGGCTTGGGCCGTGGCAGTCTCAGGGCACCTGGACACTAGGTAGCAGGTGGCGCCCTGTCTGGCCTCAAGGGAGGTGGCCCCAAGGCTTGATCCCCATAGTATGAAAGGACCCCTTCGTGCCCCACCTTCGAGGCTGGCCTTGAGGATGCCCTGGAAGTGAGGGCCATAGTCGTAGCCACGTAGCCGCAGCAACTTGTACACGTCCCCCTGGGCCAGGTGGAACCCCGCAATCGGGTCCAATGGGTCCATGGGGTCCAGGGGGTTCAGGCCATCCTGGCTGTTGAAGAGCCTGGGGTCAGGGTCCCCCCACTGGCGCACCTTCCCTGTGGGCAGGAGGCAGAGGGGCCTGAAGGCAGGGTAGAGCTGGCCCGGCAGCCAGGCTCCAGCCAGACCCCTGCCCACCAGGCCTCCCACTGGCCACATGCCCTGCTCACCGCTGGCGATCAGGTTGCCTTTCTCAGACACCTCAAAGGTGTGGGAAGCCTCCAGGAGCCGCACCTCCAGGGACACGGTCCCTGCAGGCAGCAGGGTCAGAGGTCAGCAGCAGGGGTCAATGGCCAGCCCCCACTCCACCCTCCGTGGCCACCCCATCTCACCCGCCTTGGGTAGGATGGTGGCCTGGTACAGTGTCACGTCCTCAAATACCACAGGCACTTGCTCCATGTTTAAGCTCAGGGTGCGTGCCAGCGTCCTCCAAGCGAGGCACAGGTAGCCGGTGGCGGGGAAGATAACCCGGCCGTCGATGCAGTGGTCCACCAGGTAGTGGTCTGGGGACTCAGGGCTGGTGTCTGTGGGCAGGGACACAGGCCTTGCTGCGGGCGCCTCGGGGGCAGGCCCCCGCCCTGCCCTGCCAGCCCCCCGCCCTGCCGGCTCACCAATGTTGTAGACGGTGGCAGAAGAACAGCTGGAGCCGTTGGGAAAGTCCTCAGCAGTGGGCACGTCCCAGGTCTGGCTGTGGTCCCACTTGATGTGGGGGGAGATGAGGGGCGTTCCTCGGGGAACAGGGAACTCCACGGGCGGGAACAGGTCATTGGGGTTGGCGTCGAGGCTGGGGGTGGGGTAGCGTCAGGGGCACAGCCAGCCCCGGGACCACTTGTCACACCCAGTGCCCACCGTCCACCCCAAGCCCCAGAGATTGCCACGGTGGGGTGGGGCAGCCATGGCAAGGAAGGTCTGGGTGGCCAAGCGCCTGTGGTGCCATCACACGCCTCGCTGGCCACCGCTCCCAGGCAGCTGTTGGGAGTGGGCCTGGCACCCCCCTGCGGGTCGAGTGAGGGTGGTGGACGCACCCTGCCAGGTGGAGCCTGCCCACGCTGCTGAGGAAGAACTCCAGGTTGTCACTGTGGTCCTTCTTCATTAGGGGAATGACAGTGCAGCTGGACTTGAGGCCTCTCTTCAGGACGGCCTGGGGAAATAGTGGTAGGCTGGGCCTTGCTCTCAGGGTGGGGCCTTGTGCCCTCCCCTGAAGGTCACACAAGAGCTCTGTGACGGACACGTGCCGGGGCTCAGCCCCTCAGCTTCTGCCGGCCCCACCTGGCCCCACAGTGCCCACCTGCAGCAGGGCGTGAGGGGCGATCTCCAGCACCACAGCATGCTCGGGCACGTGGTACAGCGCCTCCTGGAACAGCACAGGGCTCACCAGGTTGTTGACGTTGTACTCTGCTGAGAAGGTGCGGGCCAAGCTGCCCTGCCACTGGGCCTCGGGGATGGAGGTGCTGAGCCAGCGTGCAGAGCGGAGTTTTGGCTCCCGGATCACCTGCACATGCCGCGGTCAGCCCGGAGAGCCCTGGCCCCTGCCCCGCCCCCTCCTCCAGGAGGGCCCCCAGGGCAGCCAGCCTACCTTCTGCAAGGCCTGCAGCAGAGTGGGGGCGATGGGCTCCATGAAGTAGGAGTGGAAGGCCATGCCTCCTGTGTGCACCTCCTTGGCGAACACACCCTCCTGCTTCAGCTGCTCCACAAACTCTAGCACTGCAGCCTGGGGACAGAGACGGAGCTGGACAAGCTGTCCCGGGCTGTCTGCCCGGCTTCCCCCACTGAGCGTGCCCTGAGGGGCGCAAGGTCTCTGCTCCCAGGGCCCACCTCAGGCCCCGAGATGGTCACCGTGTCCTTGGAGTTGTGGCAGGCAGGGATGACTCCAGGTGGGCAGCGCTGTTTGCTCTCCTCCCAGGACAAGCCTGTGGGCAGAGCCAGCCTCAGGGTGGGTGGGGAGTGCGACTGGGAGGGAGGCGCCGCCCTGGGGTGGCCCTAATGACAGGGCTCGGTAGTGGCAGCCATGGGAGAGCCCTTCGCAAGCTGCTTCCGCCCCCACACCGCGTGGCGTCATGACTGCCCTGCAGGGGGCCATTACTGCAGCGCCTGGTCAGGTGCAGGCCCTTGCCCCGCAGGCCGGGGGTCAGGTGCCAATGGAAAAGAGCCAGGCCGAGCCCCCCAAGCCCTGACTTCAGTAGAAGGCCAGCGCTGCTTTCATGGGGGCTCTCGTCCTCTGGGGGTTCAGCCGGGGGGTCACACGAAGACTGTGCTGGTTCCTGTCAACATGTGTTCCAGGACCAAGGCTGCCAGGCGCAGGGAGGCCACTGGCCAGCAAGTTGCCCCCAGGCCCTCCTCTGCCCAGCGTGAACCCGAGGTGCCTGGGAAGGTGCCACCTCTCAGGGAGACCCTCAGATCCATGGGCAGAGTCATGGGAGGAGCACACGGGGTGACACCTACCTACAGCCGCCATGGCCCCGGGCAGGATGTTGGCCTCCTTGATGCACTGGCCTCGCCAATAGGCCGAGAGGATGGCCTCCTCTTGAGAGAGGCAGCCGTCGGCGTAGCCACAAGACACCTCACCCAGGGAGTGCCCGATGATGCCGTCGGGCCTCAGGCCCATGGAGGTCAGCAGGTCTATGAGTGCGATCTGCGGGCACAGGGCAAGCCGCGCGCTCCTAGGAACACCGGACTGACCACATCTGCCTGCCCTGCGGGGCTGAGGCCTGCTTCCCTCCCCACCTCCCCATTTGCCCGACTCCAAGGACATACCTGGATGGCCGTGAGGCTCACAAATGCATTGACAATGTCATCGAAGGTGGCCTCATCGGTGTTCTGCAGCAGGTCTGACACCTGCACCCCCAAGGGCCTCATGATCTCGTCAGACCGCAAGATGGAGTTGCGGAAGGTGTGTAGGCACATGAGGCCGAGTCCCATCCTGCACCACTGTGTCCCCATCCCTGTATCAGGGAGAGGAGTCAAGGGCACCGCCCTGGCCCTGCACCCATGCACCTCTGGGGCCCAGAGAGCGGGGCTCACCGGAGCAGACGAACCAGAGCGGTGGGCGCTCGCCGGGGGGCATTGGCTGTACCTTCTCGCTGCTGCCCCTGCCCCCAAGCACAGTGCAGCCCCGGAAAGGCATGGAGGAGGTGGGTGTGGCCGCGATGTCGTTGAGCATGCTCACAAAGGCCAGGTCCTGGCTATGCTGGCGGCCCTGTTCCAGCAGTGCCTGCACGGCCTCAGGGGTGCGCCCGCTGGCCCGCAGCAGGCGCGGCAGGGTGGCGTGAGCAGCGGGTGCCAGGCGTGGCTGTGAGTTGGGCCGCAGGATCACGTGCACATTGGAGCCGCCGAAGCCGAAGGAGCTGATGCCCACGTTGCCCCCTCGGACAGGCAGGGGCCGGTCTACCACCTGCAGCCGCCCGTCATGCAGCCCTGGGATCTTGGGGTTGGGGCTGTGGAAGTGCAGGTTGGGGGCCCAGACCCCATGCTCCAAGGATAGCAGCACCTGAAGGGGGCTCCCCATCAGTGGCGTAGCTGACCCCGTGCTCCCCACCCCTCTGGCCTCCTGAGGGCCTTCGAAGGACACACCAGTGCTGCTACCATGAGTTTGCCCTGCAACACACAGGCCAGGGCCAATGACTAAGCCCCAGGGACCCCACTCCAGCTCCCCACCTGAGGCTGCTGACGGGGTTGTGGTGAGCGCAGGAGGCCTTGAGCACCTGGAAGCTCCTACTCCACCCCAAAAGCACAGCAGACCCGGGCCCTCTGCTAACAATACCTAGTCTCCCCAAAGGCCACCCCAGCCCCACCAGACGGTCCGGGGGCCGAGGGGGCTGCCCCAGTGAACCAGGGCAGAGCCACATGCCTGTGCCCAGGTGCAGCCCCCCACAGCTCAGCCTGTGGGGCTGCCCGCACCCCGGCAGAGGAAGCCGAGGACAGAGCGGCAGCAGGATGGCCTGGCCGGCTGCCTACCTTGGCCAGTGCTGCAAGCCCAGAGGCGGGCTCTGGGTGCCCCATGTTCGACTTGGTGGATCCGATGAGCAGGGGTTCTTGGCGGCAGGCACACAAGGCTCGGGTGATGCTGTTCAGCTCCTGGGGGTCACCCACCTGTGGGGGACCAGGAGGGTCAGGCCCCCACCGGGGCGCTTCTTAGGAGTGGGTGTGTGTGTAGGGCTCACCTTGGTGCCTGTGCCGTGGGCTTCAACGTACTCGAGGGACTCGGGCGCCACCCCGGCCGGCTCATACATGGAGCAGATCAGCTGCTCCTGGGCCTCCCCAGAGGGGAAGGTCACGCCTGTGGGAGGAGCCAGGCCTCAGCACCCCGCCTGCCACCCCCTGAGGGGGTGGGGCCCACTCCCGCTGGCCCCCACCTTGCTCCTTGTAGCCATCTGTGTTGGTGCTGGCGTTCAGGATGGTGGCATACACCCGCCGGGCCAGGGACTTTCTGGTCAGCAGGACGGCCACCACAGCCTCCGAGCGGCAGTAGCCGTCCCCTGCGGGCAGAGGGCAGCTCAGGCTAGGGGCTCTGGGCGGCAGTGTGGGGTACCCTGCTCTTGGCAGAGCTCAGGTGCTGCCATCAGGGGGCGCTGCCCTGTGGCTCCCTGCCCCCCTGCCCATGTCCTGCACCCTCACCGGACGCGTCGAAGGACTTGCAGGAGCCCTCGGTGCTGAGCATGCCCAGCTTCATGAACTGCACGGAGGTGTTGGGCTTCAGCAGCAGGTTGATGCCGCCCACAATGGCTGCGGGGCACTGCCCCCTGCGGATGGCCTGGTAGGCGCTCTGCAGAGCCAGCAGGCTGGAGGAGCAAGCTGTGTCCAGGGTTATGCTGGGCCCTGCAGGCAAGGGCACTGTGATGCGGGGGGAGGCCCCCTGCACTCCCAGCCCGTGACATTGACGCCTCAGCCCACAGGGCTTCCCAGGGGAGGGGAGGCCAGAAGCCCGCCAGGAGCCACCCACCTCTGAAGTTGAAGAAGAAGGAAAGGCGGTTGGCCATCATGGCACGCTGGCAGCCCACCATGCTGTAGCCCAGAAGCGTCTCAGGGTCTCGGCTCAGGGCCTCTGAGGCCTCAGACCCACTCACGCCCACCCAGACGCCCGTGTCTGTCCCTCGGAGTGAGGCTGGGTTGATGCCTGTGGGAAGCAGCCATCAAACTGAAGCTGGGCTGTTGGGCCCCACTCAGCCCTCTGGGGGGGACCTCCTGGCTTGGGCGACAGAGGGCGCCGTCCCAGCCTAACTCTGGAGGGGCCAAGCACGGATAACTCGGTCACAAGCAACCAGGGCCCAGGGGCGGGTGGAGTGCTAGGTGGGGCTCTAAGGTCCACATCAGACAGCAGCCAGAGACAGCCAGACGTGAGGACAGAGGATGGCATTGTCCCCATGCTACTCCCCTGGTGCCGCCAGCAGGGTCCGATGAGCCCCGAGCAGGGCCCGCACCAAGACAGGCCAAGAAAAGGAGACAAACACAAAGGCCAGTGTCCCGGCTTAGAAAGGAGGGCGGCACCCTGGCCGGCCCCGGGGAGTAGATCCAAGGTCTCTCCTGCCTCCACTCCCCTGGGGGCACATGGCCACTACCCATCACACTTAAGTATGGCCCAGGGGTTGGCCAGTGTCTGTTGTAGGACCCGAGGGTGGAAGGCCAGCGTGCCCTCCCTGCCGACCACAGGGGTGAGTGGGTGGGCCCCCAGCCTCCTGCAGGGTCAAGGTCCTGCCCCCCACAGCTGCACTGCCAGCCTCCTCTCCCGTCCCCTCCCTGGCTGGCTGTCCACAACCCAGGACAGTAGGAATGGTCTGTGCCTCAGGATAAGGACAGCAGCTTCAAGGCACCCAGGGGCCAGACACAGCCCGGTGGAGGGGAGAGCAGGCGGCAGGCGTTCTGGGGGCCGGATCCTGCCTCCTGCCTTGCCCCACATTCAGCCCCACCCCAAGATCAACACACAACGGGAATGAATAAACCGGGGAGCCAGTCAGAGCGTGCAGCTGGGAAACCAAGACCTGCCTGAGGGTCCACACCACCCGGGCCTGGAGAGTCACACAGCCTCAGTAACTTTGCATTTTGGGGACAGTACTCTGAACATATGTCACTCTGAAGCAGTTAGAGGAATTCCCATTGCCCTTCTAGAGAGAGCGGGAACCTGGGGACCAGGGCCCCAGCCCCATGTTGGCTGCGCTCCTCCTGAAAACCCACCTCCGTCCACAATGGCCTCATAGGCGACCTCCAGCAGCAAGCGCAGCTGAGGGTCCATCGTGTGCGCTTGCTTTGGGTGCACCCCGAAGAAAGAGGCGTCGAACTTAGACAGGTCCTTCAGCTTGCC
>JAVSCE010006421.1:0-31828 GCA_032199065.1 Smutsia gigantea
GGAAGATACATGAAAGTTCAAAAAAAACGAGTGACAGCAGTATTAGATATTTCTTTCGAATGCCTATATTCTGAAATTACAATCTGTAGGGAAAGGTGGTGTTAGCACACTGTCATAGTTTTGTCTCCTGATACATATACATACACATCTTCTTCAGTATTGCTGGCTACATCTCAGGCCATGGTAATGAAACTCCCAGACCTGTGATATCCCTTAGGTTGCTTGTCCAGTTGGGTAGATGCTGAAGCACCAGGAAGGGTAGGCAGAGGGTGGGCACCGGACACAGAGCCCTGGAATACAATGCCTGTGACACCTTTCACACCAAAAGCCCTTGTCCTTCTAACTGTCTGCTTTGCCCTCCTAGGGAGCAGGTCCTCACCATGCTGCTGTTCCTGGCCCTCTCCCCGCCTGTAGGCTGTAGGCCCCTGATGTTAAGAGACCATTTCCTATTTGTCATTGGCTCTCCTGATCCCCTTTCTGAGGACTTCTCCTCTGTAATTCTTTTGCCCTTGGAAAGACAGACAACCAAAGGGGACAAAGAACCCTACCTTCAAACCTTTTAGTGTGCTCATGTTTTTCTAGGCAGCTTTTAGCACCAGTTTTTTCTACAATTGCAAAATCATGTGATGTTGCTTCTGAATCACATGGTGAGCAGGAAATAGAGGAGAATGGTGGTGGGTTGAGGGAACTACTATTTTTATGAGTAAACCTCACTGAGTTATTTAATTCTTTAAATGTCATACTTGTATAAGTTTGATAGAAATAAAAAAAACTCACAAACTTCTATTTCCTGACTAGTTGTGCACCCAGTGAATAGCTATCTCACTTCTACTTGGAAGAGCCCTGCAGAGAACATCCATAGCTAGATAGTCTGACCAGGGCACCATCTTTTCTGAATCACTTTTGACTCATTAGAACTCCATGAAAAATATAAATTCCAACAAATGCCTACATGTGCTAAGTAGATTTTGTCATGAAGTGAGACAGTGGGGTCACTGTACCATTATAAGAACCCCCTCATTTTAATAAGATATCACTGTAGCTCTCTTGATTCTGCTAAGAAATAACAAAAAAGCAAGAAGGGAGAAAATACTTCTCAGGATAAAGGTAGTGTTTGTGTCATTAAGATGCACCAACTCACCTTGCATTCCCAGAATATATAAAATGAATCCAGCCAAACCACTCACAAGCAACACTTGGAAATTAGACAAAATTGATTCCTAGGCATAAGCAAAAGTTCAAGGTGAGGGGGAGAAGGTAAGGAACAGACTCAGATGGAAAAGAAGTCATTATCAGCTACTCTGGAATACCAATAAACCTCAGGTTTGTGAAGCATAATTTTATGGAATTTAATAAACATCCCCCTGTGGTCCCTTGACATTTCCAAACTACATGTGCAAATGGAGGACAGGTTTACAGACTAGCCAATAATGAGAGATGCTGACAACAGATAGCTGAAAAGTGTTTTTTGCCTAACAGACAAATCAAAATTTCCCCTGGGATGAAGTATCCAAATGTGATCTACACTTACACTAAGTAGGGGTGTGTGGGTGACCTCATTTTGGTCAAAGGTCTGAGGGAACAAATGGTTTTGGGGTTTCCTGTTGGCTGGATGCCAGCCACGGATTTCACTATCTGATAAAGACCAGTTTCTCTGCATAGATAATTTAAATCAAACAAGTTCCTCTCACAGTGAAGGTTTCTAACTGGTTCTAATTAACACTCCTATAAACTGTGAAAATTGTCACCTGTAGCCATTTTGTTTTTTTTGTGAATCAAAATGGTATATCATTAAAAAACGCTTCTGTGACTCTCATACATCCTCACCTCCACAAGGATCTTGAGGTAGGCAGGCACTTGTCAGCCCAGGTGGAAACAGTGAAACTGGATCTGTTGGGAAGAGATCAAATGTAGAGAAGTTACTCTCTGAGCAGCAGGCTACACACACCCCTTTGTACACTATGAACAATCATTCCCTCTTTACTCTTCCCCCGTACTTCCAGCTCACCTCTCCTGCCCTGCCTCCTCTAATGAAGTCTTTCCCCAGACATTCATCACTGTGTCATCAGTTCAAGGAACACCCAAGCAAAGAGAGAAGAATCTCCACTCCAGACTCTGGAAGAAGAGCTCCAACAGAAGCTCACAGGACTAGCAGTCACAAGTCTATCCTGAGACACTCATGGCTGTCCAGAGTCCTTACTCTGTAGCCTACTTGAGAGGCCTGGAGATTCCGCTTGATCCTGCCACAGTGTGGCAACCTCATCAGCTCTTTCTAGACCTTGGGCAGACCTCTTAAATTGTGTATCTACACATAGACATACAGCAATGCCTCTTGTCCCTTTTGACACCTCCTCACCTAGACCTGAAGTCCGCCACTAAGAGGCAGTTTATTCCCCCGACCAATTCCAGGCACTGGGAATGCAAACAAGAACAGGAAAGAGAAAGCCTCTCTCTCATCTGTGTCTACCTTCCCATGGGCCAGACCTACAATTAGCCTGCTCCAAGCCATTCAAATGAACGGCAACTCCTCCTGTCAGGGTCGTGATCTTCTCACCATTCCTTACATATGCTGTTACTGAAGTGAGACAGGGAAAAGATCTGCATCAAACACACAACTTCCAAAATGCCACACTACACAATGCTTTGATTGCATTAGACCAAACACAAATGAGATTATTGAAAATACATTCCCTGAGTCATTATGCTCTTCCTAAGTGTGTACAGAATTTGAGTTTGGGAACAACATGGAGTCAAGTATGTGAATGAGAAAGCACAGATTTACTTACCAAAAGCTGGTAACAGGACTCTCCATCAGAACTAATATGGGTATTTTCACAGAAGGACTTGTGAGAGAAACACTAAATTGTTGGCACTGGTCATAACTATGTAATTGGATTGTCAGTGCTTTTAAACCCACTCAGTGCTGTGTAAATGCTGGCTCACATGAGCAAATACTGCACATCTCTTCCTAAATCTACATTCAATGATGCCACATTTGTGGCTTAAAACTAGCCATGGTGGGAGTATTTTCACCTTAGAAATTGGCAAATGCTATATATCAGGGCTTTTTCCCTTCTTTTAGAAAGTCGGTTGTTAAACATGTTCTACTACACCATTTTTTGTACTCTCTAGACCCTCTTTGTGAGCCCATATTTGAATTACAATTTGAAATCATTTTTAAAGAAAATAAAATTTGAGCATGTTAACCTTTCTGTATGTGGTGCTTTTTTTTTATCAAGTACTAAGAAAATTGATTTTTCCTACAGAAAGACCATTAATCCATATGATGAACTCATCCAAATCTATTAATCCCACTGTACTTCTTTCTGTGTAATGTGGCAGGAAACATGGGGTCAGGCATGCAAATCTCAAACCTGGCCCATGGCTTCTAGTACCTGAATTCATTGAAAATTTGTAACAGTGGCATGAAGTGTTGAAATATGTTAGAAGCAGGCTGAGATGTCCGACTTTTGCCTTAGAGTGAAAATAAGCTGAATGTCTGTCAGAGTCAGAGACAGTACTTTTTAATACACATTCACTGTGTATTGAACATGGTATGTGGTCCCAGCAATGTGTGCAATGTCTCATACATGATGAAACAAAGGTAGCACTCAGTATTCCTTCGACTTCTGAAGTGTTCTATGACCTAGTTCATTTCGGCCTTCTGCTGTCTGGTACTGGCTTTCCAAAAAGAGGAGAAAGAAAGATAAAAACTTTAGGGTTAAAAAGTCAAAGTGAAGAGATTCTCAAGATGGTGGCATGAGTAGTGTGGTGGAAATCTGCTCCCAACACCATATATACTTTGAAAACACAGCAAATACAACTACCCCTAAAAGAGTGACCAGAAGATACAGTACAACAGCCAGGCTACATCTACACCTGTGAGAACTGAACATCTCAAGAAAAGGGTAAGATACAAAGCCGTGACCTGGCGGGACCTGAGCACTCCCCCCACCCCAGCTCACAGACGGGAGGAAAAGAATCAGAGTGGGGAGGGAGTGGAAGCACAGGACTGATAAATAATCAGCCCTAGTTATCTGCACCAGGAGCACAGACACACATTGCATGGTGTACTGGATATTAGAGAAATGGAAAAAGCAAAATCCGAGACTAAGACTGTGAACAGGTTCCCACAGCTGGCTGCCCTGGGAAAAAAGAAAAGCGGGCACTTTAAAAGTCTTAAAGGGACAAGGATTTAACAGGTGGACAAAATCGCCCCAGCACACTCAGCCCAGCAGGCTGGGAACTTCAGACGCCCTAACCCCTTGGGTGGCAACACAGCACCGAAGCCCCTCATGGCAATAAGCAGCCAGCCGTTCATTCCCCTGCACTGGCACTGTAAGTGAACTGGATGACCTGCGATTGCTGTGGAGCAACCGGGAAGCAGCCCAGACCACAGCAACCACACAGAGGCTTCTCCCAGCACGCGTCTAACTGGGCCAGACCCAGAGGCTGCCCCATGCCCGCAGTCGACTGACACAAACAGAGGAGACTGGTGCAGAGTCCAGAAGGCACAAAGGGGCTTTATTCTCATGGTGAACACACACTGCTCGCCTGCAACTCCCACCAGTGCCCTAGGCCATCCCAAGGGCTGCCTTGCCAACGGCAGCTCAGGGGATTAATCCAGAGGCTGCCCCATGTGCACGGCAGACCAGCACAGGCAGAGGAAACCAGTACAGAGTCCAGAAAGCACGTAGGGGTGCCATTCGGCCAACGAACATGCGCTTATAGCCTGCAATCACCGCCAGTGCCCTAGGCCATCCTGAAGGCTGCTCCACCCACAGCAGCTCAGGGGATTAACCTAGAGGCTGCTTCCTGTGTGCGGTTGACCGGCACAGGCAGTGGAGGTGGGCAAGGCAACTAGCAAGTAGGAAAGGACTTTGTTCTCCCAGCTGACACACACGCCACTCACAGGCGATCACTTCCATCTCCATGAAAAGGTAGAAGAACCCTGTTCAGTCCAAAATCTCTCAAACACCAGAGAGAGAGCCTGGTGAGACAGAAATCACCAATTTTCCTGAAAAAGAATTCAAAAATAAAAGTCATAAGGATGCTGATGGAGCTACAGAGAAATATGCAAGAGCTAAGGGATGAAGTCTGGAGGGAGATAACAGAAATGAAACAAATAATGGAAGGATTTAAGAACAGACTGGATGACAGGTAAGAGACTGTTAATAAAATACAAATCAGAGAACAGGAATACATAGAAGCTGAGACACAGAGAGATAAAAGGATCTCTAGGAATGAAAGAATATTAAGAGAACTGTGTGACCAATCCAAATGGAACAATGTTCGCATTATAGGGGCACCAGAAGAAGAATAGAGAGAAAAAGGGATAGAAAGTGTCTTTGAAAAAATAATTGCTGAAAACTTCCCCAATTTGCGGAAGGAAATAGTTTCTAAGACCATGGAAGTCCACAGATCTCCCAACACAAAGGACACAAGGAGGACAACACCAAGACATATAATAATTAAAAGCAGCCAGAGAGAGAAAAAAGATCACATACAAAGGAAAACCCATCAGGCTATCATAAGACTTCTCAGCAGAAACCTTACAGGCCAGAAGACAATGGCATGATATATTCAATGCAGTGAAACAGAAGGGCCTCGAACCAACAATACTGTATCCAGCATGATTATCATTTAAATTTGAAGGAGGTATTAAACAATTCCCAGATAAGCAAAAGTTGAGGGAATTTACCTCCCACAAACCATCTCTACAGTGTATTTTAAAGGGACTGCTCTAGATGGAAGTACTCATAAGGCTAAATAGATATCAAAAGAGAAAATAAAACCACAGGTAAGTAGACCAACCAAGTACTAGCTAAATGCAAAATAAAATCGGCTATCCACAAAATCAGTCAAGAGAAACACAAAAGAGTACAGAATAAAACACCTAACATGTGAAGAGTGGAGGAGGAAGAAAAAAAGGGAGAGAAATAAAGAATCATCAGACTGTGTTTATAATAGCATAATAAGTGAGTTAACTTGGAAAGTTAGATAGTAAAGAAGCAACCCTTCACCTTTGGTAACCAAGAATCCAAAGCCTCCAATGGCAATACGTCCATACCTATCAATAATCACCCTAAATGTAAATGAATTGAATGCATCAATTAAAAGACACAGAGTAATAGAATGGATAAAAAAGCAAGACCCATCTATATATGCAGCTACAAGAGACTCACCTCAAATCCAAAGACATACACAGACTAAAAGTGAACGGATGGAAAAAGATATTTCACGCAAACAATAGGGAGAAAAAAGCAGGTGTTGCAATACTTTTATCAGACAAAATAGACTTCAAAACAAAGAAAGTAATAAAACATAAAGAAGGAAATTATATAATGATAAAGGGGTCAGTCCAACAAGAGGATATAACCATTATAAATATGTATGCACCGAGCACAGGAGCATCTACATATGTGAAACAAATACTAACAGAATTAAAGTAGGAAATAGAAAGCAATGCATTCATTTTAGGAGACTTCAACACACCACTTACTCCAAAGGACAGGACAACCAGATAGAAAATAAGTAAGGACACAGAGATACTGAACAACACACTAGAACAAATGGACCTAACAGACATCTTCAGAACTCTACACCCAAAAGCAGCAGGATACACATTCTTTTCAAGTGCACATGTAACATTTTCCAGAATAGACCACATACTAGGCCACAAAAAGAGCCTCAGTAAATTCAAAAAAATTGAAATTCTACCAACCAACTTCTCAGATCACAAAGGTAGAAAACTGGAAATAAATTGTACAAAGAAAACAAAAAGGCTCACAAACACATGGAGGCTTAACAACATGCTCCTAAATAATAAGAATGCACTCTCCCCATTCTTATTCAACATAGTTGTGGAGGTCCTAGCCATGGCAATAAGACAAAACAAAGAAATAAAAGGCATCCAAATTGGTAAGGAAGAAGTGAAACTGTCACTGTTTTCAGATGACATGATATTGTACATAAAAAACCCGAAAGAATCTACTCCAAAACTACTAGAACTAATATCTGAATTCAGCAAAGCTGCAGGATACAAAATTAATAGACAGAAATCTGTTGCATTCATATACACTAATGATGAACTAGCAGAAAGAGAAATCAGGAAAACAATTTCATTAATAAGAATAAAATACCTAGGAATAAACCTGACCAAGGAAGTGAAAGACCTATACCCTGAAAACTACAAGACACTCTTAAGAGAAATTAAAGAAGACACTAATAAATGAAAATTCATCTCATGCTTTTGGGTAAGAAGAATTAACATTGTCAAAATGGCCATCCAGTCTAAAGCAATCTAGAGATTCAATGCAATCCCTATCAAAATATCAACAGCATTCTTCAATGAACTGGAACAAATAGTACTAAAATTCATATGGAACCACAAAAGACCCTGAATATAGATAGCCAAGGCAATCCTGAGAAGGAAGAATAAAGCAGGGGGAATCTCACTTCCCAACTTCAAGACCTACTACAAAGACACAGTAATCAAGAAATTTGGTACTGGCAGAAGAACAGACCCACAGACTGGTGGAACAGAATAGAGAGTCCAGATATTAACCTAAAGATATATGGTCAATTAATATACAATAAAGGAGCCATGGATATACAATGCGGAAATGACAGCCTCTTCAACAGCTGATGTTGGCAAAACTGGGCAGCTACATGTAAGAGAATGAAATTGGATCATTGTCTAACCCCATATACAAAAGTAAATTCGAAATGTAGCAAAGATCTGAATGTAAGTCATGAAACCATAAAACTCTTAGAAAAAAACTTGGGTAAAAACCTCTTGGACATGAACACGAGCAACTTCTTCATGAACATATCTCCCTGGGCAAGGGAAACAAAAGCAAAAATGAACAAGTGGGACTATATCAAGCTGAAAAGCTTCTGTACAGCAAAGGACACCATCAGTAGAACAAAAAGGCATCCTACAGTATGGGAGAATATATTCATAAATGAAATATCCGATAAAGGGTTGACACCCAAAATATATAAAGAGCTCACGCACCTCAAGAAACAAAAAACAAATAATCCAATTAAAAAGTGGGCAGAGGATCTGAACACTCTACAAAGAAGAAATTCAGATGGCCAACAGTCACATGAAAAGATGCTCCACATTGCTAATCATCAGAGAAATGCAAATTAAAACCAGAATAGATATCACCTCACATCAGTTAGGATGGCCACCATCTAAAAGACAAACAACAACAAATGTTGGTAAGGATGTGAAGAAAGGGGAACCCAACACTGCTGGTGGGAATGTAAATTAGTTCAACCATTGTGGAAAGCAGTATGGAGGTTCCTCAAAAAACTAAAAAGAGAAATACCATTTGACCCAGAAATTCCACTCCTAGGAATTTACCCTAAGAATGCAGCAAACGAGTTTGAAAAAGACATAGGCACCCCTATGTTTATTGCAGCACTATTTACAATATCCAAGAAATGGAAGCAACCTAAGGGTCCATCAGTAGATGAATGGATAAAGAAGGTGTGGTACATATACACAATGGACTATTATTCAGTCATAAGAAGAAAACAAATCCTACCATTTGCAACAACATGGATGGAGCTAGAGGGTATTATGCTCAGTGAAATAAGCTAGGTGGAGAAAGACAAGTATCAAATGATTTCACTCATCTGTGGAGTATTAGAGCAAAGAAAAAACTGAAGGAACAAAACAGCAGCAGACTCACAGAACCCAAGAATGGACTAACAGTTACCAAAGGGAAAGTGACTGGGGAGGATGGGTGGGAAGGGAGGGATAAGGAGGAAAAAGGGGTGGAGAAGTGCTATGCACGCAGCGTGGACAAAGATTGGGGACTACTCACATGGAGCAGACAGGGCAGACAAGGGCGGCTACACACGCAGGGTGGACAAAGGGCTCTACTCATGTGGAGCGGACAAAGGGTTGGGGGCTATGCATGCAGGGAGCACAAAGGGTTGGGGCTACTTATGTGGGGCAGACAAAGAGTGGGGGTTATGCACGTGGGGGGACAAAGGGTTGGGGCTACTCATGCAGGAAGGACAAAGGGTTGGGCCTACTCATGTGGGGCAGACAAAGGGTGGGGGCTTCGCACGCGGGGCGGACAAAGGGTGGGACTACGCATGCCGGGAGGACAAAGGGTGGGGGCTACGCACGCGGGGCAGACAAGGGCGTCTACACAGGCAGGGCAGACAAGGGGCACTATGCATGCGGGGTGAATAAAGGGTGGGGCTACTCATGCGGGATGAGGTGGAGCAGAGCCTTACCACCACTTTCTGTCCTGGCTGACTGGTACCGGGGCACTGCTGATCTTGGTTATAAATAGAAGCTATGCAAATCAGATTTTTTCCTGTGTAGTAACACCTGGGAAAAAGGACTTAGGCAAAAAATTTTAATTATTATTATGTTAAATACATAACTATACCGTAAAATAAAATTCAAAACTCTGTACTCCCATAACATGGCTTCCAATGCTGCTCACTGGTGGAAACCACAAAGCACTCAATTTCACTGTTATTTTCTGAACTTACACATTGAAATGTCCCACTTTTTTCAGAGGAAATGCATTTGCGGAATTGAATGATGTGATATTCCACATCCGATTTTACAGGAAACAAAATCCTAAATATCATTCAGTGGTGGCCAGTGATGAGCACTTTTGGGCATGCACTGTCCTAAAACAAGCTCTTGGCCACTCAGATTATTCATGTGTACTTTCTCACACTGAAAATACCACACTACCTTCTTTCAGTTATGAAACTCTTATTTTGTGAATTAAAGAAAACATGAAACTTTTGACAAAAAGCTTATGAAAAGAACCAGGACCTACATTTAATGGAGCAAAATGATACCAAACACACAATTCCGCCATAAAATAAAGTGCCAAAACTCCGTTAAATGGCAGCCCGTGACAGACACTTAAGTACACTTACTGCCCTAAACATTAAGGACTCAACCAGATGATTAAACTCTGCATTTGTAAATCCTAAGTATTCAAAAACATTTATTTTTAAGGAAATGTATGAAGTGGGAAGACCAGAATTTTGACAAATAAATTTAAACCAAATACATAATTATATTCTCAAACGAAAGGCACTCAATCTAATTTCCTCCACTGAAAATTGAAACTTGCACAAAACGTTCCATAAGAAACCTATGAAATCCCCAACATCAAAATTTAACTGAACCCAAGGAGGACAAACAATTGTTTCATAAAATTTAAAAAATGCCAGGGTGCGTCCGATATTGGCCAAAGAGAGACTTAGGGGCATCCACGGTGTTTGTAAAATATCAAGTGCAAAGAACACCCAACTTTTAATGAAAAATGCAGGGAAAGCATCAGATCCACGTCTGGGTGAGTACAGCGATATTAAATACTAAAGTACATTGCATAAAAACACAAAACAGCATTACAGGTGCCGGTCGTCACTGAACAAGTCTTACGGATCAGATTCATCAATATCCTCATTTTCAAACTGAAAATATCAAGCAACTTTTTTTCTTGTTAAGTCAGCATACGAGAGGATTGACTACAAAATTTAACCAAATGATATTGAAGGAACGAAAAAGAAACATAAAACTACGCTCGAAGACAGCCCTCAGCCTGTGAAATTTCTCCTCAGGTTTAAAACAACAAACAGGGACCAAGATCGAGAATTAAACAAAGACAGAGACAATAATCATACAAAAATGTAAAATAAAAGGCAAAACCAGCTCCCTAGCAGCCACAGCACTGTCCTGCACCTGCTCTGGCAACGGCACTTTTTTCTCATTTTTAAGTTGAAAACACTACAGCACCTTGAGAACACATACAAGAGGCATCAAGACCAATATTTGATAAAATAAAATATTCAAGTCCATCATGATGTAACGTAAGGCACAAAATGGTGCCAAAGTTCGGGTAAAGGACCCACACTACACAAAGCCAAAGCCCTCCAAACTATTCACGTATATTATTAATTATGATATTAAAGTATATTATTACATTCTACATACCATCTATATAAAGCACAAATAGCCAACTAGGAACGATAATTAAGAATTAAATTAACCTTACATTTTTCGCTTTCACAATTCTACTCAGGAACAGCCGCCATGTTCTCACACCCCTGAAGAAAGTACTGCACAGGAGCCCGCCACAGCCTAGCACAAAATGGCTCCAGGCGGCAGTACAGTTGGGCTACTTTTATGGGCAATCTATGGTTGTACCCCCCAAAGATTCTGATTGCTTGGAATGAGAATGATTGACAGGAATGTTATTCACTCCCTCTTTCTCTACATAGAAATGAAATGCCACCTATGTCCCAGTGTTTCTTATTGGTCTCTCGGAATATTTTTGCTTGAATTGGGGTTGCAGAAATGGTGGAAAGCCGTGCAAGAAGTTACAGACTCCCTGATTGGTCCCAGCAATGAATTCAAACAATAACTCAACTGTTGTTTTCAACTTTGCACATCATTGTCTCCTAGAAAGTCCTTCTCTGCATTTCTACTTTTGGGATCAAACTCAAATCAGATACGTGATTCATCTTAGCAGGAACTCAAACCCTCCCCACCCCCCACACCCCTCACTCACGCTCCCACACCCACACTCCCCATCCCCTGCCCCCCCACCTCCCCACCACTACCCCCCAAACCCCCATTCTGTAACCCACACCCCCAGTCCCCTCTGCCCTATGCCCCACCCCACACATATATATATCCCACACCCCATCCCGACACACACGCACACACCCTCCCCTCTCCCCACCTCTGCACACCCCACCTCTTCACCGGATAGCAACTATATTTGAGAGTGCTTGCTTGGGAAGCACAGGAAAGAGAAATAGAGGTGATACCAAGTCAGCGATCTATCTAGAATGGAAATTTAAGCCTAAATAGCTGCCCACCTGACAATCGCACATATGCATTAGCAGCATTAAGTGGGGAGGGGTCCAGCCATTGAAGACCAGATGCACAGAGTGGGCAACTATCTAACAGCATGGGCAGTTAAGAGAGTTTTATAACACAGGGAGGATGGGTGTGGGATGAGAGGGCTGAGGAATGAGATCATGAGAGGAGCTAGGAAAGAGCCAGACTAGCGTTTCATCCCATGGTCCTCGAGCACCAACGTCCTCGCTTTAGGCTTCTATGCGAGAGTAATCATGGCTTTTGTGTGGTTGCCTATTACTAGAATGTTCTTTCCCTTTAATGCCCTCCCCTCACAGCCCAGCTCAAGCAGCCTCCTGCAGGAAGCCTCCCTGATCTTCTTTGCCCACACCAGTAGGTAATGGGCGCTTCCTGCTGCTATGGGGTGGGGACTATGGAAAAACATCAGAACTGGGGTGCAGGGGAGTGTTGAGATCCCTGGGGTCAGTTAACTCTCAGCTGGACATGGTGAGAGGGCCCCCAAGGCTTGTACTTGGGAGTTCGCACTTTTGTTGAAGTTGCAGAAAGTTCAGAGTAAACAACAAAGTCACAGGTACCTGTCTCCTGATTGGTCAGAGCAGTTTGAATACAGACTACAAGATGAAAGCAAACTTGGTTGGGGAACGTGTAGAGCCCGGGAAATCAGGAGGAGACACAGCAGTGAGAAAAAAAAGAGAGAGAAAGCAAATTTGGTAAACAACAAACTTGGTGAACAAAGTAAGGCATGACAGCCACCAGGACTGGTCAAAACCAGGAATTCAACACTACATGGTAACCATGTTTTTGGATGGGCAGGAAGATACTCTCAAGACAGGAATATGGATAGTTTAATACTTCACTTTTATAGCAGATCGAATAACTAGAAAAAAACATCAACGGAGAAATAGCACCCCAAAACAGCAGAAAACACATTCTAAAGTTCACATGGAACAAATTACAGGATAGACCATATGTCAAACCATAAATCAAGTCTCAATAAATGTAAAGGGACTGACAGTAGAGAAAGTACCTTCTATAAAACAACAACGGGATGAAGTGAGAAGTCCGTAAAATAAATAAATTTGGTAAATTCACAAATTCGTGAAAATTAAACAACACACACCTTAATAACCAATGAGCCAAAGAAAAAAATCACAAGGGAAATTAGACTACTTTGAGATAAATGAAAACTAAAATACAACATATCAAAACTTACAGGATGCAGGAAAAAGTGTTTAGAGAGAAATTTGTAGATATAAGTGTCTGTATTGAAAAAGAAGAAA
The DNA here is from genome assembly GCA_032199065.1 of Smutsia gigantea. Lineage (NCBI taxonomy): Eukaryota > Metazoa > Chordata > Mammalia > Pholidota > Manidae > Smutsia > Smutsia gigantea. The sequence goes on from JAVSCE010006421.1 coordinate 13,162, forward strand.
TATGTCCAATCAATAACCTAACCTTCCACCTTAAGAAAGTTAAAAAATAAAAAGAACCAACTAGACTGAAAGCAAGAAGGAAAGATGTAATAACAAAGCAAAAATCAAAGAAAGAGAACAGGAAAATAATAGAGAATTGATATTTGAAAGATTAGCAAAATTGACGAACTCAGCTAAACTGACCAAGAAAAACAACAGAACACTAAATTTACTGTGATCAACAATAAGAGAAAGTTCCTACTGACATTACAGAAATAAAGGGGAATGTAAAGGAATACTAGGAAAAATTTTATGTACCAAATTACATAATCTAAATGGGTAAATTCATAAAAGTACACAAATGACCAAAAATGACTCAAGAAAAAAATAGAGGATCTGAATAGACCAATAATAATGAGATTGCTTTAGTTATCAAAAAACTTTCCTCACAGAAAAGGCCAGGATCAGATGGGCTCACTGGTATTTTTCAAAACATTTTTAAAGAATACCTAACACCAATCCTTCACAAACTCCTTCAAAAAATAGAAGACAGGGGAACACTGCCAATTCATTCTATGAGGCAAGTATTACCCTATATTAAAACCAGATAAAGATATCACAAGAAAACAAAACTGTAGACCAACATCTCATAAACATAAATGAAAAATCTGCAGCAAAATACTACTAAACCTAATACAGCAATATGTAAGAAAGATAATATACCATACCAAGCAATTTCCTAAGAATGCATTTGCATGTAAAATGATTTTGTGCACAGAAAATTCTAAGGAATCTTCCACTAAAAAAGAAAAAGAAAAAAGAAAAAAAACTATTACAAGTGACTTCAAAAGTTTGTAGGTTACAAAAAAATCACCTGTATTTCTATGAACTAACCAAAAATAACCCAAAAATAAAAGAAGAAATTCCATTTAAAACAGTGTTTAAAAAGAATTAAAAACCTCAGAAGAAATTTAACAAATAACAAATAAAAATTTACATAAATGTGTGATACCTGCATATGCTGAAAACTGTAAAACATTTTTGAGAGAAATTAAAGATGATCTCAATAAATGGAAACATGTTCCATGTTCATGGATTAGAAGAATATTTTTAAGATGACAATAATTCCCAAATTGATCTACAGATTCAATGCCATCACTGTCAAATTCCCAGCAGGCTGGTTTTTCTTCTCAGAAATTGACAAGCTAATTCCAAAATTATAGAGAAGCACAAGGACCCAAAATAGTGAAAATATTCTTGAAAAAGAAGAGCAAAGTTAGATGACTGATACTTCTTGGTTTCAAAATTTAATGAAAACCTACAATAATCAAGACTGTGTGGTACTGACATAAAGATAGGCATATAGATTAATGGAATGGAATTGCAAGTACAGAAATAAATCCATATAACTATTGTCAATTGATTTTTGAAATGGGAGACAAGACCATTCAAGGGAGAACGAACACTATTCAACAAATGGTAATGAAACAACTGCATATCCACATTCAACAAATGAATTTGGACTCCTACTTTGCATCACATACAAAAAGTAAAATCAATACAGATCCATGACCTGAAAGTAAGAGCTGAAATGATAAAGCTACTAGGAGAAAATATAGGTGTCTTTGTGACTTTGGATTAGGCAATGGATTTTTAGATATGACATCTGATGCACAAACTTACAAAAATTAAATAAATTGTACTTTATCAAAATTAAAAAAAATCTATGTTTCAAAGGCCACTATCAATAAAATGAAGATAACCCTCAGAATGGGAGAAAATATTTGAAGATCATATTTCTGATAAACTACTTGATCAAGAATATATAAAGAACTCTTACAACTCAACAATACAAAATTAGGCACAGGATTTGAATAGACATTTCTTCAAAGAAAATATACAAATAGCCAATAAGCACATGAAGAGATGCTCAACACTGTTAGTCATTAGGGAAATGTAAGTCAAAACCACAGTGAGGTACCCCTTCACACCCTTTAGGATGGCTAAAATCAAAAAGCCATGGAAAATAACAAGTGTTGGTGAAGATATGGTAAAATCGGAAACCTCATATATTGCCGGTGGGATTGTAAAATGGTACAGCCAATTTGGCCAATTTTGTTATGTGAACTTTACCCATATAAATAAATACACACACACACTCTCTCTCTCTCTCTCTCTCTCTCTCTCTCTCTCTCTCTCTCTCTCTCTCTCTGTCTCTCTCTCTGTCTCTCTCTGTCTATCTCTTTCTCGGTCTCTTTCTCTCTCTCCATTTCCTGAGAACAAGCTTAATGATCTCAGGATGAAAGATATGGAAGATCAGTGGTTGCCTGGGGATGACGGGTGGGTGGGAGGAGAGATGATGAATGAGTACTAGGAAACTTTTGTGGGATGATGGATATGTTCATTTTCTTGATTTTGGTGATGGTTTCATGGGTGTATATGTGTATCCAAAGCACCAAAATGTGCACTGGAAGTATGTGCAAGTGTGTGTCAATTATACCTCACTGAAGCTGTTAAAAAAAACCTATTTCTTAAAAATAAGTAAAATGTTAAAAAAAACAGCAAGATCTCTAACTTGTTCCTGTCTTTTAATAGGGGGCAGGCGAGATCTGATCTCTGAGATCTGGCTTAACTGTGGAGCAAGCATCTCAGTGGCCACAATTTACTAGGGCATTTAATTTCGCTTCACCAATTATCTGCTTTCTGAACCTTCATTAATTTACTGCTGACCTGGTAACTGTGGCCTATGGCCTTTGGTGTTATCCAGAACAAAGGTTTAATCCGTACTTTGTTGCTAACCAGCTTAGTGACTTTGGGTTGATTAACTCTCTGAAGGCCGAAAGGAAAGGAACACATTCTGGGCAGTCCATGCCTTCAGTGGTTCACCTATACATTCAATTAACTGTGTACGTACCTCTTAGTCTGTGTAGTGCCCGGCACACACACACAAAAAGAACGCAGTAAATGTCTGTTGAATGAAATAGCTTAATCCACACAAAAGCCCAATGATTTGGGTATTATATACTTTTGTATTACAGAAGAGGTCTTTATTTCTTCAGTGGTAAAAGGTGAATTTATTATTACCCATATCACTGGGTTTTCTTGCATCTTTTAATTATATCCATTGTAAGATGCTGTAGAAAGAGTGTGGTTTTGAAATCAGAAAGTTCTGAGTTTGTGTATCAGCTTAACCATAGACTGGGAAACTTAAGAAAATTACTTCTCTGAATTTCAGTTTCCTTAGCTATTAAAAATATGAATAATAATACCTACCTTGTGTGCCTTTTTAGGGTTATAAATTAAATATGTTATATATAATACTAAATTATGTATTATACTTATATAATGAAGCATTATATACTACATATAATATATAAAATATATAATTATATAACATATTATATATATATATATATATATATATGTTTATACTTCAGCAACTAGCTGTTCCTTTTTAGGCCTTGTTGCTACTTCTCCCTCTCACTTCTAAATAATGAAATACCCGGGATTCAGGCCTTGAGACTTTTCTCTCTCTACCCTTATCCATGTATTGATTTCACAGCTTAAATACTATATATAAAACATACGTACATATATAACTTCTATGTGTGTATATATTTACATACATGTCTACATATTTATATGTGTATATACGTGTTTATATATTATTTACATGTACATATGTGCATATGTACTTATATGCATTTATATAAACATTTAGCAACCTACCACCATACCTACATAGTAACTAATTGAAAAATGGTATTCATTTTTAAATAATACAGATAAAATACCTGGCACAAAATAAGTGCCAGAAAGTTGTTTCCCTCCTTTTCCAGTCTTAGTTTGGCTCCATGCATTTACATTTTCCTTCCCTGCTTGTGCTCCTGAATTGCCTCATTTCTCTCTGGAACATCCTTCACTCTCTCCCCCTCTAATGTATTCCTTGCAACCTTAGCTTTCCTAGTAAAGACGTTGAACTAGGCATGCACCTCTTTGCCTCTACCTGCCTTCTGGGCAAATTACTTGACACTGGACACAAATCATGCTCCATGATCAGCCCTTTGCTACCCTCACCTGGCTTATTCCAGTGTCTGTTACAGTTGACTAGATGACCACTGGCCAGCAGAGGCTCAACTCCAACCTAGTTTTTACAAGGAGTTCACAGAAATAGTTCCCTGGGGAATTCAAGGTATAGCACCCCTTTCTCTGGGAAATAAGGATGACGAGACAATGGCCAGCTCAATCTGAAACCACCAAATGGGAATATTCGGTGACTTCACAACAGTCTGTTCAGGACAACTTATGTCTAAGCCAGCTTTATATGCAGAGAAAGCAAAATTTATATGGGAACTCCAGGCCTAATATAACTGCCTGAGTTCAGTTCATATCTGGACCTGTCAACGCTGGAACCTACCTAAGTCATAACTCTGTGAACATCAGATCTCTCTTCCTATTCCAGAATCATATGCTACTCTAAAGGAGGGGATCAACAGTGAAAGCACTATCTTGGTTACTTCATTGCATGTTACCTAAGATGCCAGCTTAGACCTGCCAAGGGAAGTTCATTTTCTTGGAAGCAGATAGCCTAAACCATCTCCCTCAACAACTGTCAACAGAACAGGTATAAATTGGGGTGGGGGTGGGGAAATGGGTAAACGGGGCTTAAAAGGTAAAAATGATAATAATAATAATGAATGAACGACTTCTTATGCCTTAAGACTCCCAGCAAACCTGTTCTAGACTTTCTAAGTGGGCAAACATATACCATTTTCTTATGTTTGTTCATTAAACAAATATTTATAGAGTGGGGGGAAAAAAAGAAAGATGATTGTTTTGGGAAAAAAACAGACCGTCCATTAACTATCTACTTTTAAAAGGTGTATGTGTGACTTTTATTGTGTCAGATCCCTGCTCAAAAGCCTTCTGGGACTTTCTATGCGGACAAGGTTAAATTTGAATTGTTTAGCCTGGATCTTGAAATTTAAGTACAAATTTACAAGTACTTAAGGCGGGTGAGAGTGGGGACTGGATTCATTGCATGTTGCAGCCCGTGGGTGGAGAAGAAACAATCCAGATGAAACAAATGAACTCAGTGATCTTCTTTCTTGTTTTGTTTCTCGGGGTGAGCTCTGGGCATCTCCTGAGCTTGGGCACAGCTCCCTGAGCATCTAGATATCCCAGCGTTGAGGCTAGTTGGATTCTCCTTAATGTCGGCACTCACACATCAGATGAATATCAAAATTACACAGATTAAAAAAAAAGTGTATGTGCGTTTGTGTTTGTGTATGTTTTGGGGGAGGGGAAGGGGTAATTGGCAAAAGATAATACTGATACCAAAACAGGCAATTAGGGTAAAATACAAAACTGCAGATGTATCCCATCTGTGAATGTTGATATAAAGCCCTTAAATTCTTAGCGAATAGAATCCATCTTCACATTAATTGATACATTAACACATAACCAGGTGGAATTTCTTTCCTTAGGAAGGAGAGAACCATTCAAGATTAAGCATTAAATTAATATTATTTGATATCTTAATAAATCGAAGGAGAAAGGACTCAGCATGTGGTCATTTCTATTAATACTGAAACAGGTGACAAAATTTATGTATACATGACTTTTAAAATGCTTAATAAAATATGAAATAAATAGATACTTCCTTAACCCTATGTCAAACAAAACATGGTTAAACTGCATTTAGAGGAGAGAATAAAATAAGGACATATAAAATAGGAAAGATGGAAAGTTATTATCAACACATAAAATGGCTATATCATTAAAAACTCAGAGAAATGACTTAAATTAGAACTATAAGGTAATTGGTTAGAATTGCTAATAAAAATTCAGTAATACTTTTCATTGTATTAATATCAAGTTAGTGTAGGAACATATCTCATTGATAAAAGTAATAATAAAAATTAGTTTCCTAGAAATAAGCTTAACAAGATATGTACAAGGCCTATGTGAAAAAAGAATTGTAAAACTCTGATAAATATAAAGGAATTCTTTAGTAAATGAGAAGACATACCTTATTCTTGTATAAGAAGGTGTAAATGCTTTAAAATATCAATGACATTAATTTAAATATTCAATGTAATCCCAACAAATATATTAACATAATATTTCACTTTGGAACTTGAATATACTCCAAAATTCATCTGGAAAATAAGCCAGAACCATTTTGAGCCAAAAGAGAAACGAAAGGGGCCTAGCATCATAAAATATTAAAATGCATTAGAAGGATATAATAATAAAAACTATGTGTTACTATAACAAGAATAGACTAACAAATTAATGGAAATGATGAACGTTCTCTAAATAGGCCCAAATGCACATTGAACAAATGGGTTATTACAGAGTTTCAAATGTTAGGGAGAAAGATGGGTTGTTGAATAGACTTCCTTAGTCAACAGGCTAGCCATTTAGTGTGAGCAGAGGAGTGAATGCTAAATCCCTATGTTATTTTTCACACACACACACAAATCACAAGCATAAATTGACACTGTCATTCATGGGCTATTTCTTAGCATACAATGACATCTAATCTCGTGACCTAGAAACCACTTAATGTTAGGAGATCAAATTAGTACACAGTCTCCGAAGGAAATAGTAGCTTATTATATATAGCACTGAAATGCAGGCTTGGCCTTTTCTAGGACTAAGCCTGCCTTTACATACCAGTATGTGATATCTGGAGAGTAAAAATATGTCTTTCTGCTTACTTGACTAGAAACAGATTTATAAAGAGAAAATGGAAACACCAACTGGTAATCTTCCTCTCTGATGTCATAATAACTCTTTTATCCTGGCTCTTGACTCTGAGAGGAAATATTTATTTGTTGCCTCCTCAAAGTCTGCATCCATCCGAACATTCTCACCCATGGTGCTCTGAGGGAGCTAGCTATGTACTGAAGAGCATGTGCCAGGATGCCAAGAGACTTCAGCCTGAGTTCCAGCTGTGTGCGTAACAGCCCTGTGACTCTGACCTCAGTTTGTGATTTTTGACCTCATTACACACATTGCACACATTTGTTTACATTGAAGGAGTTGAACTAGATGATCTCCAAGGTCCCTTTGAATTCAAGCATTCTATAATTGTAGGGTTTTAAATCCAAAGAATCATTTCACTTGTTTTCTTTCATTTTCCTTACATTAGGGGGTTCTTGTTAGAGCACCAGTTCCATGTACCAAGAGACTGTAGTCATAAACACTTTTGTCTATTCCACAGGTGGCAACATTCAAACAGATGCAACTAACTGCGTTTTTTTTAGGACTCCTTGCTGGTCTCTGATTCTCCCTTCCTGGGAGTGCACAGGGTTCATACCACAAGTCTGTTTTCTATCCACCTTTACCCCTGTGGTGACCTCATCTCCCCTCATGGCGTAAATGCCATCTATACAATGATGACTTCATAATATATAACTTCCCAGGCCAGATTTCTCCCCTATACTCTGGTCATAGATTCCCAACTGCCTACTAGATGCCTCTTCTTTAAAGTCTAATAGCATCTCATATCCAAAAAGAACCCCGTTACCTTTGCACCAAAACTAGTTGATCTGGCAGTCTTCCTGTCTTAGTAAATAGCAACCCAATACTTCTAGTTGCTCAGGCCAAAATCCTGGAGCCATCCTTGGCTTCTCTTTCTCACATGTTCTCCATTCAATTGGTTGGCAAATCCTGCCATTCCTACCTGTAAGACATAAACAGAATGCCATCACTTCTCACCATGCCCACTGCTACCCCCTTGGTCCAAAACACCCTCATCTCTCTCCTAGACGATTGCAATAACTTCCTTATTAGTCTCCCTGCTAGTGATCTTACTGCCCTGTGGTCAATTCAGGAAACAGTGATTCTCTATGATTATATCAACTTTAAGCCTTAATCCTCTAATGGCTTCCCATTTCATTCCTGTACAGGACAAAGCCACTACAGTGACTGATAAGAACCTAAACAATATCCTTGCCCATTATCTAAGTGACTATATCTCCCACTTCTCTTCCCTCTCCCACTCCATTACAGACTAGGACTTTTTCATTGTTCATCAAGCATACCCAAGCATCCTCCTGCCTCAGGTCCTTTGCATTTGTTATTCTCCCTGCCTGGAAAGCTCTTTGTCAGGTGTCCATGTAGCTTATGCCTCCTTCAAGTCCTTCACCACGGCATTCCTCAATAACCCTATTACACACATCTTCTGCCAAACATTCCTCAGCCCCCTCTCTATTTACCTTTTCCGTAGCTCGTTTTCCCCTTACACACCATGTATTTTACTCATTTATCTGCTTATTGCCTGTCTCTCCTCTCTAGGATGTAACTTCCACTAGGACAAGGGTTCTTCTCTGTTTTTCCAATGCACAAGAGTGCCTCGCACATAGTAGGTACCCAATAAATATTTGTTGAGTCAAGAAATGAACTGTCCCCATGGACCCAATGCCTCAGAGATTCCCCTCCTTGTTACAGAATGATGAAATGGCTTTATAGAGTGAATTAAACTGTGAACGATAAGTGCAAAATACTGTGTAGATGCACAAATGATTATTTCATTATCTGGCCAATGTACAAGGGACACATACAAATCGTTCTAATCACAGAGTGATGAAAGAATAATGAACAATGAGTTCGTGAATAAGTGTAGGAAGAAAATAATGAACTGTAGTTTCATTGAGATTGGGATGCAATGGCTTGCATCACCGGCTTGCTTTATCTATTCTTTGAGCACTGTCATTTGGGGAAAATGTCCTTTAGAGAAAAAGGAGGAGGTCAGAGACAAGAAATAGTTGGGCCAGGGCCTTGCTTTGAGTGGGGTCAGCATTTAAATGCCTGTTCATTGTGGATCCTTTCCTTTATGTGCAAAAATGAATGAACTGAGCATTTTTTCCTTTGCCTTGAAAACAAACACTCTTATTCAGAATTTGTTAACAGCTACTGAAAATTCTGGCTACCTCTGACCAGATAGCTTCCCCATCCAAATACAGCAAACTGAACAATAAATGGTGATTAGGATTTTGTTTCTCAAGGGAAGGCTTTCGTTTTGGGTAGGTCTACAAAATTCCATTTCCATTTCCCTTCACGCATCTTAGTTGCTGGATGCAGAATTAGTGCTTTAGGGAGGTAGACGTTACTGTAAGGAGAAGGCCTCTCAGCTACTTCATTATAGTGTTCGGTGCTGGGTGACAGTTCTAGTTGGGCATACTGTGGAAGGTCTTACCTTAATTGTGCAAGATGCTGGATCACATCTGCATAATCATAAATTCAAGAAGAAACCATGCACTGAGGCCTCCCATAATGGTGGAACAAGAAAGAAATAATGTAGTCTTACTACAATATGTTACAGTTTTGGAGTGTTCACACCAAAAAAGCACCTGAGCCTGAAAGGGCATTTGAAGGCAGTGTCTGGCACCAGTTGGAGGCAGTGACTTTTGAATGAGTAAATGAAGAGTTACACTTCACACATGCCACTTAAGTTAGGATTCTTGTATGTCTGTTTCTTTGATAGGCCTCACATTCCTGTCCACACCCAAAACAGGAGATAACATTTTAATGTAAAGATAAGGCAAATCAATTAAAGCACCTAAAGTCATTTACATACACAAACATACATTGTCTCCCAGCAAGTCTGTCCCTGTATGTGAATGTCACACAGAGAACTGTTATTCCCACCTCCAGCAGCAGCAGGCTTTTTTGTTAATGGTTAACCATCCAATTCACAATTAGTCATCAGATATATGTTCTTCACACTGACCACTATACATATCTGTTTAAAACATACAGTAGTGAAAAAGGGTCACTTCTACGCATACGAAGGATAGACCTATGTACTGCTAATATAGAAGTGCCGATAATTTTTCTAAGCCTATGACCTCTCAGATCTGCTACACAGTAATATGATGTGTTTTTATCATTGGAAGATGTTTTCAGGTAAAGAGTGTACATGCACACAGTGTGCTTTCTAAATGTTTCAGTATCAGTTGCCTCCTGCTACATAACAAATAACTCTGAAACTTCATAACTTAAAAACAAACATCAATTTATTATTTCTTATGTGGATTGATGCAATGGTTCTTCTACTTCATGTAGTGTTGGCTGGGTCTCTGGAATGGCTGGAAGGTCCAAAATGGCCTACTTCACAGGACTGGCAACTGGTGCTGGTTCCTAGCTAGAAGCTTAGCTGAGGCTATTGGTCAGGGGTCTTGATTTCCTGTATATTAGCTTCTCCGTGAGCCTTCTTGGATTTCCTCAAAGTTTGATGACTGGGTTCCACAAAGTGTCCCATACAGGAAGGCAGAAACTGAAGAGGTGTCAAAGGACAACTGTCACTTCCTCTACATTCTGTTGCTCAAAACAGATCCCAGGGCCAGTCCACATTCACCTGTCAATGGGAGGAATGGCAAAACCACATGGCAAAAGGTCATGTGGGATGGGAGATAGTGTTGCAGCCAGCTTTGAAAACATATTCTACCACAGTCAAGAAAATGGGTCCTTTTACTATCCCCTTTGCTGTTTTCCTTCTCATTTTCCCATATACTGGATTTTGAAACAGAGCACATAGATGTACCAGACTATAATAAGTTAAGTGCAAAAGATGTTCTGATCCTAATTTACAAACTGTTAGCACAGATCAATCAAGGAGGATGGGACCAGGCAATAGCTATCTGAGGATTTTAAGGAACTCAAGGGAGAAATCCTGGTGATGTTTGTTACAATGTAGTCTGTGATCCCAGAAGGTTATTATGCAAAACAGAGCTCAAGTTTCCTGACGTGTCTAGTTGCCAGGTACCATTCTGAATATTTTACACTCATTACCGTGTTAAATTTTCATAACACTTTGAGGTCCATTTAATTGTCTTCATGTCTCCATTCTGAGGTCCAGAAAGATTAGGTAAACTTGCCCAACTATTCAGAGCTATTAGATAGGTGGACTTGGTCTTAAAATCCAGGTATGTCCAACTCTGAAACCCCAGCTATATCGACTATACTCTTGCTAGTCAAAGAGTGGCCCCACAGAATCCTAATCCCATTAGGAGAGGTGGAGCCCAAGGGGTGGGAAGGCAGGCACTCTAAGGTGCAGGGCCTAGATTAGTGGTACCAATTGCTGATATCTAAGAGAAGTAATGATTTATAGGCTTACAATGAAAGTTGGGAGTGAAGATCGGCAGCAGGGGTTATATATAGGTTGCTGAATACTACACTGGCTAGCAAAATTTGTAAAAGCTACGATGAGTCTGTGATTAAATGCAACCTGCTACAGGAGGAAAACTTGGTTTCGTTGAGAAGAAATCAGACCAGACTCAACTACTCAAGTTCTCTGATAGGTTAAGAGAGGATATGGTCAATTCACTTAATGTGTGCCTACCATGGGAACTTACAGCTTTCCAGAAGCTTATTCTTAAAATGAGAAGTGACAAACCCAGAGACTACATATAATGAACTACGTGGCAGATGGAGGCCCCTGCAAGGGCTTCAGTGGAGCTGGAGAGGCTACTATCAAGAGAAGTGTGTTCAAGGTCCACATCTTTCAAGAAAGTGGAGCGCAAAATCCCACAGAGCTCCAAATGCGAAGCTGTTGGGATGAGATGGAAGGAGTTTTCCTTTTTGAATGAGGCACATTTGATTTTGAATCTTGGTCTGACACACCTTGGGAAAGTCCTGTAATCTGTCTAAGGTTCAATTTCCATATCAGTAAAGTCGGAATAACAATACCTATATTTCACTGTAATTGGGTGAAACAAAAGAAAAACGCTATGTCATACAACCTAGCAGGCAGTGAACAAATATTAGTTTACTTATTTTAAACTTACTATGTACTGGACACTATTCTAAACACGTTATAAATTTTAGCTCTCTTAATCCTCACAACAATCCTATGCGTATAAGTACTATTATTATCTTTATAGTACAGCTGAGGCACAGAGAGGTTGAGTGACTTGCCCATGGTCACACAGCTAGTGAATAAGAGCATACAGACTTGAACCCAGTCTAGCTTGAGAGTCCACATTCTTAACCATTATGTTACTTAACCTTTATGCTAGGTAGGAATTTCTGAATTCTCTATCATTAAAACCTTCTAATGATTCATCCAACCAGAAGAACTTTCCATTGCACTTTATTTTCACCCATTAAATTAAAACCTGTGCAAGGTATTTTGATGTGAAAAGAAAAAGCCTGTGGCATGTTTGAAAACAATGCAGCAAGTTATGCTGCCTCCTACAGATAATTTGTACAGGCATGGTCACTAACTCAGTGGAGGTGGGGCCCAAGAGCCCCAGAGTGTACTGGCTGTCCCTGCACACCCAGGGTGTTGCCTGAATGCGTCATCAGCCTACACATCTCTGCCGACTGGGTCAAGGAGGTTGACAGAGTTTTCATCCTTTCCAAGGTGATCATTAAAGACATAAATTTTTATTTCTTTCCATTAAGTTGTTGATTCTGTTCCATAAAAGCTAAAATGTAGTCTCCAAGGGTGGAAGAAAGTAGGCAGCTTGCCACCATTCTGACTTTCTATTTAATTTAGATAGAAAGGGGTTGAAAGATCACAATGCATGATTTAGCCCTCTATCTTCCCTGCACCAGAAACGGTGACTTCGCAGGAAAGTAATAAAAAGCCAGAATACCCCTTGGTCTTTGATATAGGCTTATACCTGGTAGAGAAATAAAAGAATGACTTATAGAGCCAAGTGTCAGGACTAAGCCAGTCCAGTTCAGGCCTAATAAGGATTTACTTCAACTCAGTCTGTTCTGTCAGGGAGTTGATAATATAATGAATGCAGAACTGTCACTCCTGGGTGTTCTGCCTCAATACCTTCCTCACCCAACTCCTTCGCACCATGCACACCAGCCTGACACTTACCTACTTGCCTTTCTACTTGGAAATTCCAAAAGTAGAAGGGGCATTATCTGCCCAAGGCAGATAAAGAATGGCTGTAAGGGAGGTGCTGCCTGCCAGTCAGCACCTGGGGCCTGAGAGGGAGGAGGGAGTCCCTGCGAGTCTCACAAGGCCCTGGGAGAGCTCCACGGGACTCCCTGTCCCACTGCCCCGTCTGGCTGAGCAGGGCTTTGGTTCGAGGCACACGCCCTTCAGGCTCTGGGCAAATGCCAGGTCTGAAAACAAGCTGCAATGATTGTTTGGTCTTCCTTTCCCTACACTCATGATGCTTAAACCTCAAATTTGAACCTTGAAAGAAAATGAAATCCTAAATACAACCAGCCAAGCCTTGAAAATCAGTTTCCTCTCTTTCACTCCCTCTTCTGTCTCTTTTTTTTAGAAAGACAATAGTGCTACAATAGGGGCTACTATGTACACTGTAGGGCGAGATGGATGACATTTAACTCTGAATCTCTGCTACCTCATGCATATAATGGGGAAAATAAAAGGACCTACACCATATAGTTGTGAGAGTCTAAAGCATATAAATCATTTAGGATAATATCTGGCACAAGTAAATGCTATGTAAGCATTAGATATTATGTCATGAAAAGGTTAGGGATGGATAAACATGGAAAGAAACATGATGTACAGTTTCAGACTTTTAAAGGTGAGAAGGACCTGAGAAATCATCTGGTTTATGCCACTCATTTTACAGATAAGGACACTGAGACCAAGACAGATGAAATTCTGAGTTCCAATGTTTAAACTCTTTCTATAACGTTGCACGTCGATTAATTTTGTTCCTAAGCTGGTCAAACTCTGGCTTATTTGTGCTTTCAGACCGCAAATATTTACTGAGCACTTAGTAATGGTTTGTTGTAATGTACAAGTCCAATAAGTTGTTCAGTATGGTAGCTCTAAGTCAAGATAGTGAGATACTGTGGCCCCCACGATCCTCACATCCTAGTGATTCTCATCATTGTGTGATCCCCTCCTGTCGAGTACTGGTAAGACCTATGACTACTTCCAATAGAATACAGCATTAGTGACAGAATGTGTGTGATTATGTATATATGCTCATGCTACATGAGATTTTAATGTCCATTTCGCTAAAAGAGATGCTCTCCTTTTCTGGCTCTGGAGAAGAAAGCGGCCATGTTGTGAGCAGCTATATGGAGAAGGAGCTAAGAATCACCTCTGGCTGACAGGCAATAAACTGAGGCCCTCAGTTGGCAGCTTACAAGAAACTGAACCCTGTCAATGACCACATGAGCTTGGGAGCAAATCCTTTCCCATCAAACCTCAGGTAAAACCTGAGCCCCAGCTTCCTGACTTCAGTCCTGTGAGACCTGAAGCAAAGGACCCAGCTAAGCTCTACACAGACTCCTAGTCCATGGAAACTGTGAAATAACACATGCAGCTCTTTAAGCTGTTATGTTTATGGTTTAAGCTGTTATGTCTGTTGTAATGTTGTTATGCACAATGGATAGGTAATACAGATTTAAAGGTAAATAAGACAATGGTTTCTAACTGAAAGAATTTCACTGTCAAGTGGGAAGACAGCTACTTTTATGAAAGTGTGAACAAAGACACCAGGCACAGGGAATGGGGTGAAACAAGACAGTTTGGAGTTGTTAGACAGTGAAGTCGGGAGAGACATAGAAGACAATGAAGCTGGAAGGACAGGAAGTATAGAAGTGGGCTTATAAATATGGGCTTTGGCATCAGGGAGATATGGGTTCAAAGTCCAGCTCTGCCAGTTGTGGGTCTTGTGACACTGGGCAAGGAGATTAAGGATTGTATGGCTCAGTTTCCTGACCTGTTAAACAGCAATAATATTCATCCTCACTTCTTAGGGTTCTTATGAAGCTTAGAATTAAACGATGCTCATAAAACAGTTAGTTTGCTACTGGCTCATAGTATGTGCTCAATAAAAATGTGAGCTATTGGTAGGGATCAAAACATGGACACCCTGGTAAGACATGTCAAGCAACCTTATCTTGTAGGCAATCAGGATTTAAAGACGAGTGATGTTGGTACGTTTGTGATATAGAAACATTTATCTGGAGCCACTGAGGGGAAAGATTCAAAGGGGATGAGACTGATGACAGGAAGACCAATTAGGAAACTATTCTGGTGGTCCAGCGGAGGGCTGAGAAAGAGTAAAGCATAGGATGAACATCGTAAATGGTTTAGTGGTTATATTGTGCTCTTCTTGAGTGAAACAACAACAACAACCATGGCATAAACATATCCTGACTGCTATCTGTACCTACCCCTATCAGGGATCAGACAATAAGGTCACTTGATCACGTGATATTAAAACTCACAGCAGTCTCTGCTACCTAGTGAGAAATTCAATTCTTTGGCTGTTTTCTTTCTGATGTGCAGTTTCAATAAGTATTTCAAGATACCTACTTGTCCACAATAGTACTGAGACTTGCATTCTTCAGAATTCTAGAGTAATTACTCATTTATGAAACTGAAAAAAGATTTCAACCCAAGGCAAATGACTTGTTATGATGGCACTAGAGTCTGGGACAACATCCTGTCCTTACAACTCACTCAAGTCTTCAGGTCAAGAATCCCAGTACGGAAAGTATGAGCACCCCTGCTACCAGACTGCTCAGTAAACAAAGCTCCATCTCCCACAGGGCCGCTAACAGGGCTGCAGATTGGTGTTTCTTCAGCCATCAAGACTGGAGCTTTGTGACAGCCCAGCTCATTAGCACACAGCTGCAGATAGAGTCTAACACCGCAACAGGACAAAACATCGCCAAGTTTGTGAAGTTTTTCTTCTGTACTTTCTGTCCACCGTCCTCTCTATTGCCTCCTCTTCCTTTTACTCTCATCCCAGTTTGAGGGCCTGCTTCCAGAAATCCTAAATTCAGCATTCTCATACTATTAGACAAAGACATGCTGTAATTAAATGAATTCACATTAAGGTGCTTAAGGCTTTGTGTTTTGCTCCTTCCAATGTGAAAAGCAGCTAAGTATCAAGAATGAAACTTAATAATAAGAGTAGTAGATCCCCAGAGAAGGTTGAACCCTCATCCCCAGCAGATCTGGTATGCTGAGATTGGGGATCGGATTAGGAAAGAGTGGAACCTTAAGATTTAGGATGATACACTTAAATCTGTATTCATGCACTCAAAATCTTGACTCCCCAGATTCCTCTGAACATGTAGAAGTAGCCCACTCCTTCCTGTGAAGAGCTAGTACCTCGTCCTTGCTTGCAGACAGTCAGGAGACCTCTGTCTTGTAAGACAACATGAATTATTGAAGCTGCCTTCTAACCCACAGAATTATGGCAAATTAAACTTCTCTACATGAACAGCAGAAATCAGTGCCACCCTTAGACACCTAATGATGTATGGGTGGTCATTCCCATCATATCCCCATTTAATTCCCCAGACTAGACACTACAAAAACCAGACCGATCCTGAAGAATGCGAGTAGACTATGGTAAACTCAACCAAGTTGTAACCCTAAGTGTAGCTACTGTGCCAGATATACTATCATTTATACACAGAGCCTCAAGCTCATGGTATGTGGTCACTGAGATCTGGAAAATAAGTTCTTTTCTATTTTACATTGAACTAACAAGACAATGGAATGGATTTATGAACTTCTCCAAGGCCATATTAACTTTCTAGCCCTGTGTCTTAATACAGTCTAAAATGATCTGGACTTTCATTAGAACCTCACATTGGTCTGCTATAGTAGTGACATCATATTAATTGGACCAGATAAGCAAGAAGTAGCGAGTGCATTTGGAGGCCTTGGTAAGACGCATGCATATACAGAGGGTAAGAGAAAAACACAGTAGAGATTCAGAGAACGTGCCACTTCAATTAAGTTTTTAGATGTCCAGTGGATGCCAGTACAACACGTCCAAAGTAAAGGACAAATTCTTTGTACCTCCTGCCACTAAGAAGGAAGCATGACCCTTGGGCAGCCTATCTCCCTCCAATGGATACAGTGGGTGCCAGTTCAGTGGTTCAGTCCTCTACAAGGTTCTTGTAAGCCTCCTAAATGTAGAGAGAGGGGAGAAGAGAGGATAAGAGAAAGAAGGAGAAAGAGGAGAAGAGAATGGAAAGGAGACTGGATGAAAAAGCAATGGAGACATTGGAGAGAGAAAGGAGGGAAAAGGAGAGATGATGGAGAGAAAAAAGGAAAAACAGACAGAATGAAAAGAGATAAAACAAAAAACAAAAAAAAAACAAGAAGAAGAAAAAAATGGAGGAAAATTTATATGTGGAGTGAAAAAGAAAAGAGAAAAACAAATTACAAAAAGAGAAAGGAGTGGATATTGAACACAAGGAGAGAGCAGGAGAGAAACAATTCCTGGATTCCTAAATTGAGGTTCAAGATCCATAGGAGTGAAAGAGAAAAAATATTTTAATCATAGTAAATACCATCTACATAAAATTTACCATCTTAACCATTTTAAGTATTCATTTGAGCAATGATAAGTATGATCACATTGTTGTGCAAAAGATCTCTGGAAGTTTTGATTCTGCAAATCTGAAACTGTATACCCATTTAACAATTCCCCATGTCCCCCAACTCAAGCCTCTGGAAAAACTATTCTAGGTTCTGTTTCTATGAGTTTGACCACTTTAGATAACCTCACATAAGTGGAATTGCACAGTATTTGTCTTTTTCTGTCTGCCTTATTTCATTTAACATATTGTCTTCAAGTATCACCCATATTGTAGCACGTAGCAGGATTTCCTTCTTTTTAAAGATGAGCAATATTCCACTGTATGCACAAACCACAATATTTTTATCCATTCATCCACCAATGGACATTTGGATTGCTTCACTTCTTGGCTATCGTGAATAATGCTGCAATGAACATGGGTTTGCAAATAAGTATCTCTTTGAGATCCTGCTTTCAATTCTTTTGGATAAATACTCAGAAATGGTAGAGCTGGATCATGTGGAAATTTTATTTTTAATTTTTCAAGGAACCTTCCTGCTGTTTTCCATAGCACCTGCACCACTGTACATTCCCAATGACAATCATAGTGCTGCTCTATTAAACCAAAACAACCACTGGAAACAACTGTGGAAATAGCCAGAGATAAACATAGCTCCAATGAGCAGCAGGATGTTCTCCCAAATGTTTCTTTGTTAACAATCACAAGCAGAAGGGCACTTACTCAACAAATCAAAAACATATGAAATACTAAGGAGGCAGTCACCTGGTGTTTACACAACCATTACTGCTTTTGATGTATCTGATTTCTGTGGGTAGAGTCACTGGGGGCTAATGGAACCGCATAAAACAAGACATTTTAATCAAAGACCATCACAGGGAGCTTCTGCTGAATGGAAATTCTCATTTTGGCATTGCTCTGTATGCTCTGGAGAACAAGAAGAAATCAAAATCTGTTTTAAAAACCAGTGGCGCATTTTCATATATATCTAGACTTTCCAACCAGAAAAGCAGTTTATAGTATTTCACTCCGTTGATGTCAGAGACAAATTCCAGACCGAATCTGTACTTCAGCTATGTTGCTGCTGCTGCTGCTTCAGACCCCTTTAATATTCCCAGTCATGGATTTGGCCTTGCATCTTGGTATTTCCTCTGCATGCTTCCAAAGCCCACAGACAACGGAGAATGGCTCTCCGAAGCCAGCCCTCCGCTGTTTTGCAGGGTGTTACACACTGAACACTCATCATTTCAAGCAGTCAACTGAAGCCACATGGGCAGTTGAGATAAATTACAAAGAAAATCTGAGAACTCCCCCTGCCCTAGCTGGCTACCTGCTCCCAAAGGTAGGAAGACTAAGTACCCTTAGATAATAGCACATG